>MU158976.1:367993-403316 GCA_015888305.1 Antheraea pernyi
AATTGTATGGTTCACAAATGTATATATGTATGAATAGCTTAGAATAGTTAGCTAGGTCAGACGCGACTTTTTCCAGGTAACAGCCCAAGCCGAGGTGCGCGTGCGCCCTTGTGTATGTTACCTAAAAAACCAAATCAGCTGAGTGCCTTAAGCGCTCGCCTTAGTAGTCCGGTGAAGCTGTGAAGACCCTGCAGGGTCAATATCGTAGTCAGTTCGAGAAAAAAAAAAGCGCCCGTGTTCTCGCATTGAACGTCTCGGTTTTCTCGCGATCTCCCGTTTCTGTTCAATCGTTTTTCGTTTCTGTTTCTGTCTTTCGTTAAGCGTCTTTTTCAGAACGTAGTAAAGCTTTTCTAGTAAACTTTTCAGTACGTTCAAACCGCACTTTTCAGTGCGTCCAGCGTCCGCCGTGCTCTGCGTGTAGCCGTCTCGCGTTCCAGGGATCCAGCGCGTCGTGCCTGTATACATCGTGCTTCGCTCCGTGGTTCGCGCTGCGTGTCGTCGCGTCGTGCAAGAAAGAAGTGTTAGGGTTTCCCCTTAGGCACTGTAGGTCCCTCTGTGAGGCAATGCAGATCGCCCACAGCTCCCTTGATCTGGGCTCGGGATAGTCCGTTAAATTCATTAAGGCGCGCCCCCCTGGCCCTCTGGCGGGGAGGTTTTTAATGTGTTCCCCTGCCCCACTCCCCTCTTCACATCCCGGTATGGCCTCCAATACCGAGGTTCGCCTTTTAGAAGGCGAACTTCTCCGTTTTCGCGGCTTCATAGCTGAGATATGTCCCCGACTCTAAGAAGCGTTGCGCCGAGTCACCAAACGCTCAGCCCGCTCCCTCAGTCTTTGCCAGGATTGAGGCCTCGAATAATTTCGACATTCCGTCCAATCGTGACGAGTTCGACTCAGGCTCCAATATGGAGCAAGAGCCTCCCGCGGACGATGGCTTCACCACCGTCAGGCATCGTCGACTGCGCCATAAGCGCCAAAATCCCTCCTCCGACAATAAAGGCACTTTGACTTCAAAAATCCTGAACGTCGGTGGCGCGAAAGTGCCAAAGGCGACACCCACGCCCTCTAGACCCGTTTCGCCTAAAGCTGCGGAGTTTAGGGCAAAAAGCACCGCCCACCTCCCCCGTTACGATCCAAGACAAAGCGTCCTGGGTCGAGATTTCAAGCCTGCTGGAAACGGCAGGCATTCATTACACCTCTGCCGTGAGTACCGCTGTAGCTATTCAGGTGAAGGTCGCGACTCCTACCTATCATCGCAAACTCGCTCGGCTCCTTCGGGACAATCAGTGGGGATTGTTCACGCACTCGCTCGTAGAAGAGCGAAAACTACGAGTAGTTATTCGTAGAGTCTAGTCCGAAATCCCGACTTGTGACATGACCGACGTCCTCAAAGAACAGAAGTTCACCGAAGGTATACCGCATGCGCTCTCCGCGCACCAGGTCCCCATACGATATGGTTTTAGTCGTTTTCGATCGCACCCATTAAGGGAAAGCGATATGCAATATCACGACCCCCCGCGGCCTCTCCGGTGTTATCGTCGAGCCGCCGCGCAAAACGTGCGTACCCTCGCAGTATCACAACTGCCAGGTGTACGGGCACTCCGCACGAAAGTGTCGCCTGAAACCCAGGTGCGTTAAGTGCCTCGGCGATCACTCCACCAAAGAGTGTCCTCGCACGTCAACCTTCTCCCACCCCCCGAGTTGCGTTCTGTGCTGCGGCGTGGGTCATACCTCCCCGCGTCCCGCACTTAAAGCGCCTTCGCTATCCTAGGTAAGTCTCGCTGTCTAGGACGGCCGCCGCCTCGCCCCCCCCCCCCCCCCCTCTGCCTCTCATGTCCCGAGAGTCCTTCCCGAGCTTGCCGCACACATGTCGTGCACCGGCACCGTCCATACCCGCGACTGGTGCCCCCCTGCCCCTCACGGGCCCATTAGGCTCCGTGGGCTCCTAAGCCCGCATCTCAACCCGATTCCAGATCCCAGGCGGCTAACCCTTCACAGGTTGACACCACCTTTTCCTTGTCCTTGTCAAGTATAGACTATGCAGGTCAATTACTAATTTTCCACGAGATGTCGGAGATCTCGGCGTACGAAGAGACATCTAAAAATCCTCAACTAGGTCCCATAACGGCGATCCATAGGTTTCCTGCCATCGCGGCTACCCTACAACGGCTCACGCGCGCTGCCGTTCAAAAATAAATAATTCATATAAGATAGAGTAAATCCGTGTATTTACTACGTCTATCTTCCCCTAAAATGACTGAATAATAATAATAAATTGGTTATTTCTATTTTATAATTCTGGCGCCGACGCCGTTCAATTAATTTTTAAATTCGATTCGCTTAACATGCTTGTCTGCGCCCACGCACGCGAAACCCGCCCTCGCACCGCTGCGAAGGAAGGTTCCCTTTTTCGTCCTCGCACACACCGCGGTTCTTCATAAATATCGCGAGCCGAGGTCGTCCCCGGATGGGGCCTCCGAGATATTACTATCGCGATACAGTGACTCGCCTATATCACTTGTACTCAACTTGAGATCACCTCTCACACATGTGTGTGGAAGGGTTTTTTTCCCCCTTATCGAACTGAATCGAATAGTTCGTTTCATTTCCGATATAAACGTATGCGTTTGTGAATCATGCAATTTCGATTGTAAGATTCACAAACGAAGATATGTATGAATAGGTTAGAATAGTTTGCCTAGGCCATACCGAGTTTCTCAGGTAACAGTCCAATCCGAGGTGTGCCGAGCCATGAGCCTTGAGCGTGTTACCTAAAAATATAAACGGCTGAGTGCCTTAAGCGCTCGCCTTAGTAGTCCGTTGAAGCTGTGAAGACCTTGCCAGGTGAATAGCGTAGTCAGATCGAGAAAAAAAAACTCGCATTCTCGCGTAGACAGTTGAGCTATTCACATCTACGGTACGAACGGTGGTTCGTGGTAACTATATCAGTGTTGTATTTCTGTATCGGCTAGCGTTGTATGTGATTGTTCTTGGTGGATTGGACCTGACGTGTCCCGACGTATCGGAGGAGGTGGTCTCGAACTGACTTGACATATCGAAGGAGCTAGCCTGTGAAGGGCGTGGCGAAACGTGACCACGGGTCATTCTCGTGTGGAGCGTCGGCACATCCATATCGAGTGTGGTATACGAGTATAGCTGTATTCAGTAATACGTTGCTGAGTCGGCTAATTGTTAAATCGTTTTTATTATTATTTTTGATTGATAATTGCTAATAATATATATTTAAGTTACATTGAAGGTATTGACCCTACGAGCTCGTCAGGTCGATACGCTACGTCCGGCGTGTAATACCAATTAGCTGACGTAACGCAGATTTGTTGCCACGAAATTAACGGTTACTATATACATAGATGTTTTATTGTAACTGTAGCATATATTATATTAATTCAACCGTTTTATATTTATATAAACTGACATTTGCACTTCTTTTTAATAACAATCAGTTTTGATGTTTTACATCTGTCACACGTCACGTGACAACTCATGATATTCATTTTGCCAAGATCACTAAAATTGTAATAAAACATAATCGTATTATTTATGAGACTATTTATTATAATTAACGAATATCTCGAGTTACCTAAACAGCAATCACTCTGTCGCAACTACTTCTCCCCTATATATATAATAGTTTAATGTATGTACAATTTTGCTATTGCTGAAGACACATTTTCAACTATTTTACATACAGATGAAACAGAGACACCAACATAATTGTCCATTACACACTTATAATTGTGCTTGATGGATAAAGTTAAAACGACTTGATTCCTGAATAAAACAGATAAAGTTAAATTTCTTTATGCTATACTAGCCGACCCGTGCCCACTTCGTTGGGCGGTAATACGTAAGCGTGGAATGGTTATTTTGCGCTAAAACGCAGGGGAAGCTCTGAAAAGGAAAAAAATACCCCGATTTTACAACATTCTTCATTGCTGCTCCGCTCCTATGTGTCTTAGCGTGATGATATATAGCCTATAACCTTCCCTGATAAATGAGCTATATAACACTGAGAGAATTTTCCAAATCGGACCAGTAGTTCCTTACAACGTCACAAACTCACAAACTCACAAACTCTACCTCTTTATAATATTAGTATAGAAGTATAGATAATTGAGTATATAGGTACAAAAGTAAACACAAATACGTGTACAAATACAAATGTATTCCTAACAATACATTCATAACTGTACGTTTGTTTAGTCGAAATCTATGTGTAAAATCAATATAATTGGTTGTTGTACTGTATATATTTCATCCTCCATTTTGTAGTGGCATTTGGAATATGTTTATTTTCATTCTCGGTATCACAATCCCAGTCTGATATTAGCTGCAACATTTCAATATCGTACACTGGAATTAGAAGTAGAAATTTTGTTAATTTTGTTTCAGTATAGATCTATTTCGACCGATCTTTCTTCGATTTCTTTCGTCGATCGCTGTTTATATACAAAAATAGTGCAATTAACATGTTCTACAAACAGCCGATAGAGGTATGTCTCTCAAATACAAGGGATATGACGTTTGGAATGAAAACATCGCTTATCTACAGATAGGTAGCTGTGAACAATTATAGAAATGTATTTTCCGCCATTTTCATAGAGATGCTTATTAACGGCCATAAGTCCACTCGTCAGTACATAAGATGAAAATACAGCAAGAGTCATCCGAATATACGTTATTGAAATGCGAAAACTTACCAATAGATAGATATTAGACGATACTAATATCAACGAAATCAGTGAATTGATAGATTATTGAAAACGACCGTTAATCTAATTCGGATTCTGACCATCCCATATGGGTATGATTGGTATATCAAATCATACGTATGTATAATGCTTAGATTTGGAATAATACATATTTATAAAGACCATTGTACAATACATTTTTAGTTAGTCTGTGATTTGTGACTGAGTTCGGGATCGTTTATTTGGTAACGCCAACCTGCAATGTAGATCTTTCCGCCTTCATCTTTAAGCTGTCTTCCGCTGGTACTAGATATTTTCGAATAAAACGATAGCAATATGTGGCATAAATTATGTTAAACACATGACACAAACGCTACTAAAACTCATTTCTTTTTAGTGATGACTAACAACTTAGAAGCGCGACGTCATCTGTATGAGCAGGTCAGATGCGTCCATTCCGATGACGTCATATGGACATCGCACCGCTTTGACGCGACAATACGTAAGCCCAGAGCTTTGTTCTATGTGTTACGGTGTTGTTCACCTCGCACATGTGTGTTGTCCTAAGGTCATCCTTACACAAAGCACACTCAATATGTTCAATACAATGTAACATAAATTCATGTGTAAAATTTTACTTATTAGACAATTAAGTGCAATATTGTCAAAATTCTTTAAACTGTTGATTGATACGACAAATAATTTATAGCACTTATTAATGGCAAATTGAAATTTAATAACAAATAACTGTGTTCTGTAATGATGAAATATACAAACAGTGCTCATACATCTGAAACGGACACGCAACCCATCCATCCTTACCTACTGGCATCGTGTTGCAAGTGAGTAATTATACTCCCGGTACTCCAAACTAGGAAGACTTATTAAGTGAGAAGAATTAGGTTTTTTTTGCAGCGCGTAAATTAGTATGTCCCAGCACGGCTATAGCTTTGTGGCATTGTGGGGCCAATGTCCTACTTTAAAAATACCAAAAAGTAAGATAAATTATCATAAGTAAATTGTTTGTTCATAGTTTGAGATTGAAAAAATTATAGCGATAATCGGTATATATACCTATATATATATATATATACGGTATATATATAGCGGTATCTAAACTTTTCCGAACATAGCACAGTTTGTGACATTCGAGGGCAGATCAATTATGATTTTTTTTTTACTTTCGTCCTACCTGTAACCTATGCTGCCCTACCTCAAATTCGACTCTAGCCACAGACTAATAGTCGTACAAGTATCTCTAGCTATAGCCCTGTGTCCCAGCTTCCTGAGTTCCTGCAGCAGGCTACCCCACACCCCACTTCAGTCCCCCTCACCCCGCGTTGTCGCACGGATCGGTGCAAGGCGCCGCGCGGCGGGGACGCGGTGCGCGCAATCAGTGTCAGACTAACTGTGGAGAATCTTACACGGGTTTTGCTTACGTTCGCACGATATAGGAGCGCGTGTGTCTTCGCCTCAGTGTCAGTGATATGTGGTAACCGTCGAGTGATCAGTGTATTCACCGGTGCGAAACTCTCTGCCACGCTTGCCGGAGTGCGGAGCCGCGGACGGGGGTACTGACCGCCGCACCGCCGAGATCTAGGTGTATCGACTCTGAGGGGTCGAGTCGGGAGACCGCGCCCGCAGCTTCCCGGAATATATATACAAACATTTGCAAACAAAAGACAACAGCATTGATCCTCACGAGTTTAACCATTTCCGAATATAACTTATAGAACTGGAGAGTAAATAGGTACGTACATACCGACAGAATAAACACAAAAAAGTTTTTAACATATTTCAAATAGAACTCTTAGAAATGACAGTAAATAGCCACGGCAATTCCTTATCCGATTACTATCAATTAACAATTATCGTCCGGTAACCTAATTCATAATGTGCTATTTCGTGTCCTCGCTAAGTTCGCTCTCACTCGTACGAACGACTAGTTTAGCTGAATTCGTTTCCGCTCTTAGAGATACATCTTTTTAAATGTTAATAGATTGCCAAAAATTTTAATGTCTGAAAGGATATCAACAACGCGTTAAATATTACAATACTATACGATTGTAGAAATTACGAACACTCCTTAAAATTATGATCAAATAACTTAATTATTTTGTAATACCCATTTGTATAAAAAATTAAACAAGCGCCTATACGCACAAAGATGGTAGGAAAAAAGATTATTCAATGTCAGACAGTAGCAAAATGTATAAACAAACAATAGCATAATAACAAAGATAGGTTTTTAAAATAAACGTGTTGTATCTATTATACATAATGAAATATTTAATAACTGCCAAACAATGAACAGATCTAGAGTTTGTTCGATCTAGAAACATTCACTTTTGCACGCAGATTCCTTCTATATAACTGTAGATGTACTATTAAAAAACGTTGAGAAATTAGGATTCAACTGGCTTTTCAAAGCCTCGCATATATATTTTTTATTCGTAATTAAAAGTAAATATGGAAATATACGATTTTTATTATTATGAGTGTGTGTAATATACCCAGTCCGGTCAGAAGTTCTGTTACAAATGAAAATGCATGTTTATTAGTTTCAGCAAAAAATAAAAAATATTCTATTCGAATACTGTTTGGCCACGAATCTATGGATTTACGCACTGTTTCCAGGGGAAATTTCGCCACTGCTTGCTCCAAAGATTTTTTAAGAGACTCAACGCCCCCGTGACTTTTATAGCAGGCAATGTCCTCTAAAACAGACCATAATTTGAAGTCTAAAGGTCTAAAGGTCTGGGCTAGATGAGGGCCAGTCTTCAGCTCTTATAAAGTACGGAACGTTGGTTTCAAGCCAGGCTTGGGTAGTTCTTGCCTTGTGACCTGGTGCAGAGTCCTGCTGGAAAGTCCACGGTATATTTTTAAACAGTGTATTGCTGAGAGGTTGCATAACATGATCCAAGACTGTATCTTGATACACTTTGGCTGAAATTTTTACTCCTTTTTCATAAAAATGTAGTTTTGTGACTCCTTGATAAGACACGCCCCACCAAACCATCACTGACGCAGGATGATGACCACGCTGTACCTTTCCGACCACTTGAGTAACTTCTTTAGAACTGTGAGCGTACACTTTATCATTTTGGTTATTTTTTTTCATTTTCATTTTTTCATCGGTAAAGAGAATATTTCTGTGCCTTTCACCTGCGTATCGCGACAGAAGGCATTTTGATCGATCCACTCTCTTTAATTGTAAAGATTGGTTTAGGTCATGTCCTGTATATCGCCGATAAGCACCGAGCTTCAGGTCTTGTTTTATAATACGCGACAGAGTCCTAGCGGAAATCGTCATTTCTCGCGATAAAACTTTTTGTTTCCTAATAGGGTTTCGACGAATTCTGGCTTTAACAGTATTAACAGCCTTTGTAGTTCTAACAGCACGCGGCAGCCCCGATCTTGTCTGTTCTTCGACAGAGGAAGTGTTGTTGTATCTGTTGATAGTACGATATACGAAAATACGGCTGATACGAAGCTTTAGAAGTGTCTGGAATGTGACCGACGGCTCCATACCCACCTTGTGCAAGGCGATCACTGCAATCCTATTTTCTTTAACACCCCATTCCTTATTGTAATTTGATAATGAACACGAAAAAATATGTGAAATGGCGCAAAATCGAAAGAAGTTATTAAAATAATATACGTGTTCCAAATTCAAAATAATTAAAAAGATGAAAAAAACAACAGTTTTTATGTAACAGTATTTATGGCCAGATTAGTTAATAGTTAAACTTGGTTTTTTTTTTTTTTTTTCGGAACTGACTACGCTATTGACCAAGCAAGGTCTTAACAGCTTCACCGGACTACTAAGGCGAGCGCTTAAGGCACTCAGCCGATTTTACTTTGACAACTAGCTCAAGGGTGCGCGGCACACCTCGGCTTTGGCTGTTGCCTGATACATGCAATTCGCGACCTATCTGAGCTAACCTAAGCTAAGCTAACTATTCATACATATATGAGTTGTTGAAACATATATGTGTACCAAGCATACATACCTCAACAACTCTTATATATATTTCGTATCGGATAATATTCTAAACTATTTCAGTTTGATAAGGGAAAAAAAAAAAACCCTTCCACCTGCATGTGTAAGCGTGTATGCGTGCACGTGTGTGGAGGTGATATGTGTAATGTTGTCGCAGTGATGTAAGATTTTGTGTCACTGTATCGCGCGAGCAGCGTACTCAAGGGCTCCACGCCGAGGGAACGGACCTAGGCTTGAGCTGCTGCCGAGGGGGGCCTAGTCTGGTGTGCGGGAGCGAAATTTACCCCCAGACCACGGCGGCGTGATCTGTGGTTACGCGGGCGTGGGCGTGAGCACGCTCTGTTTGGAGAGACAGGCTGGTACTGATCGTTCACTGCCGTTATTTCATCGGGAGGGTCGGTAAAAATATGTCGCGGACGTCTTTTACAACGCGCAGCGTTTGGTACGGGTTCGTATTTTGCGGCGGATACCACTAACGGACTGGGATGATTCGCGGCTTTTTCAAAATAACTAATCGTAAGTGATTTTACGTACGCCCAGATAGAAGGCATCTCTAGGTCCCTATGTAGATCAACTCTCCGGACGTACCACGGGGCACCGGTCACTTTACGTAAAACGCGGTTTTGAAGAACCTGCAACTTATGAAAATTATCTTTCGACATATGCGCAAAAACGGGACTGCTATATGTCATCACGGGACGGATACACGTCTTATACAAAGTGAGCTTGTGTCTGAGGGACATCTTACTCCTATGACAAAGCAACGGATGGAGGCGACCCAAAACCATAGCGGCTTTGTTTCGTACTCTATCTATATGTGACTCGAAATTTAAATGTTTATCTAATGTAACACCGAGATATTTGACCTCGTCGGCCCAAGGTATATCGGTTCCGTATAGCCTGATGGGCTCGAGGTTATTATTACGTCGTAAAGGATCGAAGAGTATCGCGGCGCTCTTATCAGGATTAACTTCTATGCGCCATCGACGAAACCATTCACCGAGTGTGCAAACGGCCTTTTCGATGCGCTTCCTAAGAAAGTCCGACCGCAAGCTGGAAGTGTAAATAACGGTATCGTCAGCATAGCAACCTACCTCGACCCGTTTAGACCGAGGTAGGTCACTGATGAACAGATTGAAAAGCGAGGGCGCGAGTATGGAGCCCTGTGGCACACCTGAGCGTATCGGGTGGGGCAGGGATAGTTCCCCATCCACTCTAAAGCGGAAAGTCCTATCAGTGAGAAAATCGTGGATAATATGTATTAACTTATCGGGTACGTGATATTTACATAATTTATGGACGAGCCCTCCATGCCAGACCTTATCGAAGGCTTTGGCGACATCGAAAAAAACTGCAATTGTGCGTTTCGGTTTACGTTTCGGGTCGGCATTAAAATTAGAGAAAATGTACTCCGTGAGGCGGTGTACTTGATTCGTGCAAGAGTGTTCGGCACGAAATCCGAACTGCTCAGGTGGTATTAATTTTAAATCTGTAATCGAGACCTGGAGACGGTTCAGAAGGAGCCGCTCGTATAATTTACCTAATGTATCTAACAGGCTGATCGGGCGATAGCTATCGGGAAGCGTAGCTTTTTTGCCGGGCTTGTGTATGCCTATCACTACGGCCTTCTTCCAGGCGGCTGGAAAGTGGCCCTGGGACATGGCCGCATTGAAGATGCAGACCAATAGAGCTATGATGTGGTCAGGAAGGAGTCTCAGCACCTCGTTCCTGATTCCATCGGGACCTGGGGACTTTCTAAGCTTGAGACGCTTTATGGCGGCTGAAACTTCGTCAAAAGTTATCGAGGTTAGGGTATCCGCGGGTGGAGATGCGAGTGCATGCTCTACCGACGACTCGATCGATCCGATATGGACAGCATCAGTATTATCAGTGTTTGGCGAACACTGTTTCTCTAAACTCGCGGCTAGACATTCTGCTTTATCTATACTATCGAACGCGGGAGGCAACCCGGGGCCTCTGTCGAGAGGAGGCATCGGAGTGGCGAGATCTGATTTTAAAGTGCGCGTGAGTCTCCAGTACGACAGGTGAGACGGCCGGAGATCCTCCAGAAGCCTGTCCCACCTGTCGCCCCGAATCTCAGAGATACGAGTTTTAACTAATTTACGTAGTGAGCGTAATCGATCGCGGTTCTCTACAGACGGGTAAGCGTCGTGAGCTCGAGTCGCGGCGTTCTTTTCCGTGATCAACGCTTTCACGTCGTCAGGGAGTATAAAGCGGCGATCGTTCGCCGCTTGTACCTCTTTCGAGGTCTCTCTGACGGCGGTCTGAAGATAGTCGACCAGGGAAT
The DNA here is from genome assembly GCA_015888305.1 of Antheraea pernyi. Taxonomy (NCBI): domain Eukaryota; kingdom Metazoa; phylum Arthropoda; class Insecta; order Lepidoptera; family Saturniidae; genus Antheraea; species Antheraea pernyi. The sequence goes on from MU158976.1 coordinate 379,015, forward strand.
CGATAGCCGAATCCGCGTCGGCTCTAGACGTCAACACGTCTGGGATCCCGTCTAAAATGTCAGACGATGGATTTTCTTTAAAATAACGAGCTAAACTAACATAATCAGCCACCCTGACCGACGGAGGGGTGAAATCTGAATTGAAACCTAACTGTAATACGACCGGGCGGTGATCTGAATCAAGTTCGTGTACGACTTGTATGAGTCGTACCCGAAGCGTGATATTTTTTAAAAGAGCTATGTCTAAGACTGACGGGCGACAGTTGTCTTGATAGTGTGTGGGTTCCGGAGGGGCTATGACGTCAAATGCGAGGACCCTACCTAGTTTGTCGAGTATCCTCCCGTTACGAGAGGTTCTCGGACTATTCCAGATAACGTTCCCGCAGTTGAGGTCCCCCGCTATAATAACTGAATCTCCTAAGTTGAGCAGCGCTCGTAAATCTGTTTGTAACAACTCTTTGTTCGGCGAGAGGTACGCGGACACTAATACAATGGACGGATGACCGGTCATACCTAACGTACATACTGATACTTCCATATTGGTTAGAACGGGCGGATCTATCGGCATGCAATATAACGAACGCCTATAGTAAATTAAGGTGCCGCCCCCGCGGGTGACACGGTCATTTCTAACTATGTTGTAGTTCGCGATTCTGGGATTGCGCATTTTCGGTTTTAAAAGCGTCTCCTGGACGAGGAGAACGTCAATCTGTCTATCGCGTAAAAAGGCAGCTACTAAATCGCGCTGTGTCCTAAGAGATCTCGCGTTAAAAAACGAAAGAGATAGACCGCGCGGTTTTATCCTATTCATAGCCGTGAATTTTAATTAATTGAGTTTAAATTCTGGGAACGAACGATACGGTGTAAACTCGCAGCAATACTCGGGTATTGCGCGAGCACGTTGAGCTTGCCCAAATCCTCCTCGGCCTGGAGGGCCGCGTTGAAGTTTAAAACTTCTTGTAGATCGTGCTCCCGGAATAGCTGGAAAAGCCAGCTCTCTCCGGTGAGCCCCATAGAGAAGGCGGGCGCGGCGCGTGTCGGCCGTGCCTGCGGGATAGGAGCCTGAGGCTTAGGAGCCTGAGGCCGGGGAGCCCAGGGGGCCAGAGGGGCCCGCCCGGGTTGTGGTGCGCGCGGCACAGAGGGTGGCGCGCGCGGAGTGGACGCGGGCGCTGCCGGGGCGCGAGAGGCACCCGGCAGGCCAGGGAAGGCCTCCACGGACATGAGAGGCGGAGGCGGAGGGCGGGCGGCGCGCACAGGCGCCCTAGGCGCCTGTCGCGCCTGGCGAGGGCGTTGTGTGCGCGGTGCGCGGGGACAGCCGCGATAGTTCGCGGGGTGGCCCGCGTTACCGCACAACACGCAGCTGGGAGGTTCTGGGGTGTCGGGAGTGCGCACGCACTCCTTAGTGGCATGATCCCCTAGGCACTTAACGCACCTGGGGCGGAGATGGCAATTCCTCGCCGAGTGGCCATAACTTTGGCAGTTATGACACTGCGACGGGGTATGAGTTTTTCGTGGCGGCTCCACGGTGATGCCGCTGAGACCACAGACTGAGGTGAGGCTAAAGATAGCCTTACCCTCTAAGGTACGGTCAAGGAGGACTAGAACCATGTTGTAAGGGGCGCGGGTGCGTGGGTGGTACATCCTATGTACCTCCCGAATCGGCAGATTTTTCTCCTTAAGGGAGGCGTTGACGTCGTCGACTGAGATCTCAGCCGGGACGCGACGAAGTACTACGCGAAGGAGTCGTTCCTCCTCTAATGCGAAAGTGAAAAAAGCTAACTTCGATTCCCTAAGGAACTTAGTTAGCGCACGGTGGTCGCTTATGGCGGGACACTTGACTTGAATGCCCGCCGGAGTGCTAAGGGCGGACGTATAATTGATTTTCAAAAACTTGAGTTTGTTAGAGATAGAGGTCCACTGGGACTTATCTTGAATCGTTACAGGGGGAGGTGGGCGGGGCTTCTTAGCCGCTACGGAACCCGATGCGTCTGTCTGAGAGAGCGAGACAGAGGAGGAATTGGGCTTGCTCGCCCGCGGTCTTACGTTTGCCGGTATAGCCGGCACCCGAACGCCATCTATATTGGCGCATTTCTCGACCGGGCGTGCGGAGCCCTGGTCGGAGTCTGAAGAACGCGATCCGCGGCGTTTTTGATAGGTGACGGTTTTAAAACCGTCGTCTACGTGCGCAGAAGGCGCGGAGTGCGCTGAGGGCGCGGGGGTCGCGATTATTTCGGAGGTCGCGGTCGCGGGCAGCTCGTCGGACGCCGCCACGTCGAGCTCCATATCGGAGCCGGCCTCCGAGCTGGAGCTCGGTATGGGGATTTGTGAAATCCCCCTATCTACGTCGTTCAAACGGGATTGCGGCGAGAGGGCCGCGAAAGAGTTAGCGGTCGCGACGCGAGAGACGTAATGCGTGTTCTCGGAGAACAACGCAGCGAAGTTAGCGTACGCGGTCGCAACGTCCACGTTCGGACCCTGCTGAAGCAGGTAATCGCGGAACCTGGCAGCATGTTCTAAATCGGCCATCCCGGTGGCCTGAGGGGGGAGGGGGGGCCGCGAAACAACCTCCCTGCCTGAGGGGCAGGGGGGCACGCCAGACGTAAGTTATGGGACTATATCGAGTCCGGATTAAGAAAGTTGTTTAAATTGAAACAAAAGACGAAAATAATACAATAATAAAGACAACAAATAAATAATTAAATAAATAATTGAAAAGTAAATAAATATATAAAGAAATGACTGAAGGATTAAAGAAATACGTAAATAAATAGATAAATAACTAAGTAAACAATTAAGTATACCAAGAAATAAATAGAGCAATAAATAAATACAAAGGAAAGGTCTCACTCAATTTCAGTAAAAATAACGCAGGTGTGGTGCGCAGCTGTGAAGCACAGGTGCGAAGTGCAGGTGTGCAAATGACGAAAACCGAGCACGCCCGAAGTAGTAACGAACGTCACTAACTCGCGAGTACCGAGATCGAGCGTAGAGCGTGCAGCAGAAGGGACGACCGCTCACGTCAACGGTCCGATCGGAACCGTTAAACTTGGATTATCTGAAACTACATTAGTTATGGATAATTTTATAGAACTAGTGGTAAATGCAAGCCGGTCATCCATCGTGACTCACAGTTCCCCATGTGATATGACATGAACATCAATTTTAGAATAAGGATTATGAGAATTTGTCGACGTACCGAGACTTTTTCCTGCGTAATCTAGTTCCATGGTTATTCAAGACCTTGCATATAATCATTAAGCTCACTGATGGCGCGATCATGTTGACTCAATAATGTGAAAAATTAAAACTAGTGTGTTTGTTAAGATTCAACTGATTTTTTCAAACATTCGTCTGTGACCGCGACTATTACCTACCGAGTAAAAAAGTTACCTTCACAACCATTGACATTTAAAAACCTTTTATATACATCAACGCCCACAGCTCATTAATTCATCAATATTGTTGTAATCCGCACTTTTTAAGGTAAAAAAAACTTGCTACACGCTTAATTTTAAATGAGTCTCTAATATTTATAACTTTTTTTTTCCTTTTATTATTCTTTACTATTGTGTCTGCAAGTCACAATTCGTAATAGCCATGCCTTTTTATATACATACTAGCTGACCCGTGCCCACTTCGTTGGGCGGTAATAGGCATTATCAAGCTACAACTTTTCTCTAGAACTCTATCATATATCTCTAATAGTTAAGGCAGCGTTCGTAAGAAACGTTTTCGTTCGACCATTTTGTCTCCGACTCCCCAATTATTACCCCCTACAACCTCACAAACTTTACCTCTTTATAATATTAGTATAGATAATATAATTAATTAATAGCTTCTGCTGCGACTTCATACGCGTGGAATAGTTATTTTGGGCTAAATCACAGCGGAAGCTTTCAAAAGGAAAAAAGTCCCGTTTTTAAAACATTTTTCATTGTTGCTCCGCTCGTATTGTCCTTAGCGTGATGATATATATTCTATGACACTCACAACGTAGCTTTCTATTGGTAAAAGAGTTTTCAAAATAGGTTTAGTAGTTCCTGAGATTACCCCTTACAACGTCACAAACTCACAAACTTTAACTCTTTATAATATTATATCCCCTGCTACCGTTAATGATATTGAGCAAGTGTAAAGCTATTATTTCAACATGGTCACATTATGTTGCTCCCACCTCTTACTGTTTCATTAGATACGCTGTCTATTATATATGTATAACGGAACGAGACGACGACGACGACGAGCCAGCGAGACGCGACCTCTCATTTATTCGCGCTGCTCGAGGAGTTCTAGCGCAAACAAACCAGTCGCTCCGACGCGATGAAACAGGGTGGAGGGGTGGGGTTTGGTTGCGCTTCTGCTGTCAAGCATCTCTTATTAATATATATTGTAATATAGTTGTCTTCATACAGAACTCGCAAAGACATGAAACGATGACGGCAATGGTGCCGCCGTGCATGCCGTGGATGCCGTGCTTTGATTATTATGAATCAATCACCACAATTTGAAATACACCATGAGCTCAAGCTCAGCCCCAGTAAAGTAAAACATCGTGATATAGCATGGTTATGCGCTGAAATCACGTCGTTAAAACCACTTTGCCGGATTCCAGGTGTTGAACTATAGAACCAGTTCCCCTATCGGTGTAGCGTGACTGACTACACTACATTCATTGAAATTCCGTTCATACGCGAATCGTTAAAAATGTTTCTATATCTTTAAAATGACCAAATATTTCATTGTAAATGCGTGAAAATTAAACAGCAAAACATAATATATGGATTATGAACACTGAATAATTAATACATACCATGTATTATAATATCAGTGATGTTACAGTATAAATATGAGAGACAGTACGGAAACTACCTACAAACGCTCGAAAACGGCACACTCACACAAACATGCGCATCTGTGGTGATGTTCTTTCTTGTTGACAGAGTGCTTAATATAAAATAATGTCCAGGCACGAATCAGACTGGCGCAATGACAGTTCCGTTCCACAATCCATTACACATTATCTATCTATACATATAATAAGAATGTAAATGTGTCTGTACATTTTCGATTTTCGTTAAAACAATTGTTGCAGGTATCTAGAAATAAGTAATAGAATACATTTCAATAATTTTGGCAATGTCTGTTTGTATGAACACGCATCACTGCTAAAGTACTGGGTTCACAATATAACCAAGAAAATCATAAAGCTTATCTTCGAGAATAACTTAGTCTTTGTTTCATTAAAATCGGTCCACTCTATCAAAAGTTATTGTAATTAGAATGACGGCTCGAGGTAAGCACGAGAGAAGAGTAGAAATCTATACTAATATTATGAAGCTGGTGGGTTTGTTTGGTTAAACGCACTAATCTCAGGAACTACTGGCCCGCTTTGAAAAAATCTTTCAGTGTTCGATAGCTCATTTAGCAAAAATAGCTATAGGTTCGCGCTAAGATCAATAGGAGTGGAGCACCTATGGAGAATTTTTCAAAATCGGGTGTTTTTCCTTTTGAGAGCTGCCACTCCGTGTTAGCGTTAGCCCAAAGTAACTATTTGACGCGGACGAAGTCGCGGGCAGACGCTAGTTATTTATATTTTTGTATTAGGTGAAGAAAATTGTTTTCTGTTCTTTAACTATTTGAGAAAATTGATAAAATCTTTTGATCAATTACTTGAAATAATCAAGTTTGTAATTTAAAGCTCTCATACTCGTATGAGGTTAGTGTCCGTAACGCGTGGTCTTATTGGACCAGTGCACGGTGAGCTGTCTCCCTATTGGACTTCGGACGTAGGACACTAAAAATATTAAAGTCGTAATTTTGCAAAACTTTTAACGCTATTCGATTCTTCTAGGAAAATGCAATAGAAATGCATCAACTCACTTTTTACATTGGACTTCTAGTTTTAAAGTAAATTGAATAAAATTGTTTTCATTGTATGGGAAACAACCTAAAACTATGAATATCTCGTGATTTTCCTTTGTGTATGTTCTGAAATTTTCACACTAGCATTTTAGCATTACATGCCACAAGAAACCAAAGTAACAGAGTTCACATTTTTGCACTAATCGAGATATGGTTAAACAAAAGAAAAATAATAAAAATTAATTAAAAATCGTAAATGTATCATTTCATAAAGGTACGAATGCTATTCGCTTAGTTTATTAAAAATCAATAAATATGAATCAGACGTCTTTTTTAGAGATGTTTTAGGAGTTATAGTTTAATAGTAAATTTTTATTTTTATTTCTCTTTTATTTAGGTGGTACCGAATATAAATATGCTGATTATGAATATGCCTCGTGCAGTTTTACCCTTTCTAAGCTAGGACTACACCTTAGTAAAGGGTCCCATTTCTGAAAACGGATCCCTAGAAAATTGCTAGATTGTGGACATTCGATGTTCCGGATGCTCTGCAGATAAGGTAGCTGAAAAAAGTATATACATTTTAATCTTTTATATTCGTATAAGATAAATATATGTAATTAATACAATGACTGGCCGACATGAATACATTAGCATAGCGCCGTGACTGTCATCGGCGCTTGCTTAGCAACACCACAGGTGTTGGCAGAGAGCCACTGGACACTGCGCAGCGCAATCCTCGTCATATTTTTGTTGATAACATTAACTAATAAAGGACATGTGCGGGCCCACACGCTATGCTTAACTCTACAGAATGAGTTAATACCTCGCCATATTATGTTTACAATTCTTTGGAACAACGTAATTAATTAAAATCAGTCATTTTTATTACAGTGTAAACTGTATTTATAATGTATCACAAAACTGAAGGAATCCGAATTTGTTTTTGTTTCAAAGTGTTTTCGTTGTAAACAGCTTGATCACTTTTCTTTTCTCCGTTTTCTGTTGCTCGTAGCAAACACACTTTTTCGTCAACACATAACGCTTTTTATTGTCCATATTAATATATTCAAAGTTACTTTACGATTGATAAGATAGGTGTCTGCTGTTTTTTAGTAACGGACACCAAAATCTCATAGACACTGCAATCCAGGAGTAATGACACGTGTTCTTGGCGAATAATAATAACAAAAATAAGGAGGTGGATTACTAGCTCAGACGTGTTTCTAAACTTCGACCTTTCAAAATGTTAGTACCAGCCTTTTGTAAACTGATAACATAAACAATTATACAGATAATCCTTAATGTAATTATTTACTGACATATTACATCGTAGTAGAGAATGGCTGTTGGGCTATAAAGAGTAACCATGTATGAATTTTAAACTAAATTGTACTAATTTCTGTGTTATTAGGACTTTTCCGTCCGAAGAATGACACTATAAAAAGTTTTCTCTATATTATAATTCGAAACTATTATTAAAATAATGGTATTTAACAACAAAAAAGGATATAAATAAAGTAAGTAATCATTGTTTCATTAATATAAATTGCATACATTTTAGTAACAATTCTTTTAATTCACATTTAAGGAGGGTATTATCACGCTATTTTCACTTCTCAGTATCGGATTTGTATGGAAAAGGCTCGTCTATTTTTGGTTATCAATCCAGTCTCTAGATGGCACTGTTATGTAATTTTTTTGGCAAGTTTGATAACAAAAAATGGTGGATGACAATTAATTTTGACATTTTAAACTGGCAACTTTCAAATATTTGTTTTCATTCACTTTGTTTACGTATCTGTTCGAGAGTGTGCTTCCTTAAATTTTCTTGCCTCCCACAAACAATTTTATCTATCTCCGGATCTACTTATAAACATTGACTTCTGCATATACATCCTTGGATTTAGATTTGCCTTACGATGCATATATTCATTACAAATAAAAATGATCAAAAACTTGTATACGATTTACGCAGACCGCTGTATGCATACATACATAGCTATAAATGTACATTTATAACCGCGCACACACGCGGACAGGAGGCGACGCGCGGCGCGGCGCGGCACGCGGTGCGATCGCGTCCTACAGCGTCTACGTAGAGAATACGGGTTAAATAAGTAGTATATTTATATATACTCATATATAAAAACATCGATGTTTTTATTGATCTGATATATCGAAACACTACATAGGGCAATGATGTATCGAACGAAAAAATAGGGCATGTCGTAAAGACTTAAAAAGTATAGAAGTGAAACTTTTGTATTACAGGGAAATATTTTAATTTAAAAAATAAGAAAGAAAGCTGTTTAAGCTTTTAATAAATATTTGTTTCAGTTTACACTGAACAGTTAATCGGTTAATCCGTTTTTTTTTCGAACTGACTACGCTATTCCTGATCTTCTTCTGATATGTTATTTCCTATGGCTGATAATTCGCTGACTAATGTCTCGAATTTCATAAAATTTCATAAATCTTGTAGATTGTCATTTGTCTTATGTTTTAAGTTAATAAGTTTTCTTTTTAAATGTAATTTGTTTGATACACTATTTCTTTCAAAAGACGATTCCAACATGGCGAACATTTCTTTTGCGGTTTTCGCCTTTTTCACAATTTGTAGATATTTGATAATTTATTTAATGTATGCCCGTAAAAACTTTGAAAACATGCATTTTGTAAAGGAACGGCATAATCTAAATACTAGAAACTGTAATAAACTGGTGGTCCTATGTTTCAGACTTAGCAAAACCACTAATAGTTTTTTAGGTAATAGTGTTAGGTTCTACAATAAAGTCCCAAAACTTATTACCGATTTGCCGGACTGTAAATTTAAGCACCATGTCAAGCGGGTTGTAGTGTCGAAAGGCTATTATAGAATGGATCAATATCAATACGTGTACGATGGTGATGTCTGGAATTGACTCTGTGCATCCACTAAAAACGACAATGTATTCGAAATATGTTAAAATGAAATGAAAATGAAAATATGTATGTTAAAAAGATGTACCCGATCGAGTTTCTTGCCGGTTCTTCTCGATGGCTGGTGTTACACTAATCACGTATAATGTTGATGCAGTCAGGAATGGCAATCAATACTTCGTAGATACGGTCACTATTTATTTGGCCAGAGCGCCTTAGAATACTTGTTATATAAGAAGTGCCTAGATATCACAGACATCTTGCCTTTTAAAGGCCCATCTATATAAGTCAAAGCGATTACTATTTATACATAATTTCGCAAAATAGTTTAAGTAACACATAAATAATAAAGTATGAACAAATTAATGTTATTATAGAACAATTTTATATAATTATCCTTATTTATGTATCTCTAATGTGTTCAGTAATCTGTTTAGACATGTAGATCGGCGACATCTAGCCTTTCATGGCCGAACTATGAAGTCAAAGAATATACTATTTATTATTCATAATGATTCAATTCTATATAATGATATTCTTATTTAAGTCTTATTAAAATCTATATAATAATTATTATTCTTATTTGTGTATCTTTATTATGGTGGCGCTAGTTTCAATGTCTCTCTTAATTATTTTTTTTTTATAGTAGCACGGCAAAATGACTGCACCATGCCTGATGGTAAGCACAGTACAGTCCAAAAGCAATGACGACCACCGAGTGACACACTGTCCATCGCCGGTCGCCGTTGTCATGCCGGCCTGCGAAAAGCTGGATATGCACAGGCTGATCCCGAAACGCGACCCGTAGAAGCGAATCACTATGACGGGCTTTTTCGCCATATACATGGTGGTTGCGACCCAGTCAGACTGTAGAACCCTACCACCCCGCTATCGCCATTGCCTCGTTCGTTATTCAGCAGGGTGCACCACGTGCAGGTGAGGTTGGCTTGGGTGTCTCAAGTCTTATGATGTTATTCGACATCCCTTACACCCTAAAAGCGCTAGAGTATCAATGTGTATCTCTAATATGATGGCGCTAGTGTCGATGTATATTTATAATATGGTGGCGCTAATATCAATCTTCCGGTCGTGTTGTAGTCTCGTCTCTTGAATGTGATGCAGCGGCACCGGAGGTGGGTGCTAACACTGGGTTGTTTTCCGAACCGATGGTAGCTTTGATGTTCATAGGCGCCTTATTAGGGCCTAAACTGAATAAAGTATTTTTGATTTGATTTGTTTCTAAAAAAATATTCGTTATGTAGCAATAGCATCGACAAATCAACATTAATTAAACAATATTGTGTTTTATGTAACACGGCATAATTCGCCGCGTCTCGTATTGTTACTAAACTCGATATCATGATGATCTATGTAGAGCTAGTGTGTATCATAAAGTCGTGATAGGATTTTCAACTTTGATAATAGCGTTTATAATTTCAATCAGTGATTTAAAAAATGTACTTAAGTATATATCAGTGTTGTGTTGCGATAAGGGATCGCTGATCGCGTCACAACGCGCGACTGTATCAAAGCGCGTGAAATAGCGCGGCGCGGCGCGGTGCGGCGGCATGGCGCGTGGCGTAACATTTTGTGTGGTATTGGTGTCATACTAAACTTCAATTTATGCAGAGAATCTTATTTTTATAAAGTTATTTTAAATATTTTTTACTTTTATAATCCAAGGATGATTTCTTGGATAGTGTTTTTACCACATATAAATTTCTATATACCTAGGTATTGTTAAAAAATAATTTGTTTAAAATTGGTATCGTACGATGCGATGTAGATGGTGCGTCCGTCTCACCGCATCGCAGTCATTACTAGGGTTGTCGTTTTGATATTTACTTTATTACCAAATGTATTACAACAGTTTGCGTCTTCCCCAATTATTTCAAACAACCTAACAAATTTCTATTTACTATCGTTTATAGAATTTCTTCCAAAGTTTATAATACATGTATACTATTATTAGATACCATAAATGGATTTATGTAACAACCATAAATGGATTTATGTAACAAAAAAACAAATACAAGACTCAATACGAAAACTCACAACAATAATTAAATAACTCAAGTAACACAATAAATCATAAAAACCCAGGGAAATAGAAATAACAATGTAAATTGGAAAGAAAACTTGCAATACAACCTTCCAGAGAGACGACCGAGCGAGAATGTCTCCAATGACGGACGGGGTTTCTTCTCCCACAACCCTTGCAGGGCGCACGGGGGGACCGCATCAGGGTTACCCCTCTGGCGGTGGCTTCGCTCCCCACGGGCGTGTGCTTCAGGATGACGAAGAAGATGCTCCCTGCTCTGCCTCGTCGTCCGTTCACTTGTATTCACGGGTGTATTCTGGGTTGAAGCCCTTCTCGTGACGAGTCTCAAGGATTATCTGCGGGTCTGTGCCGCTTAGCAGGCCGCGTATCGCGACCTTGAGGCCTAGCAAGGAGGGAGGGGGGTGTAAGTAAACCACTCTAGCCCCTCCTGCTTCTCCAGGAAGTCCACTGTTATGCGGTACTCTTCTGCGTCTTGAGGAATGAAGCAAACCCCCTCTCCGTTAACACGAACGTTGGGTCCGCGCCTCAACTTCGCCTCCAGCTGTGGGAGCTGCACGGCCCAGTCGAGGAGGCGCTCGACCACGATCGGAGGGTAACGAGATCCCGTTGCGTCGGGCGAGGTAGGCGTCGTTTGGTCGACCGAGGACGCGGCGGCAGCACTGTCGCTCGGTAGCTGCATTTTAGGGTTCTGTAGGGCCGAACTCATTTAGGTAGCGGATTGCGCGCAGGGGGCACTGCGATCGACGCATAAGAGGGCTGCTCGCGGGCAGCCCTTCGCGACGAAGCAGGCGCAGGGGTAGGTGCGGCCACCCGCGCCGCTGGGGTTGCACGCGGCGGCGGAATTGGCTGCTGCGCGGGCTTCTTTATGCAAGCTCTCTTCGGCTGTGGCTGGGCGTCTGGTGAAGTCGGTGGCTGTGTCTGCTCTTAACATCAATGCCGCATACGGATTCTACTAACACGAGGCGATGTGAGAATGCGGGTGGAAAACTTTGCGGTTTTTCTTTAGAAAATATTTTTACCCTAACTTTTTCTGGCGGCTTCGCTCGCGTTATTGAAGATATGACCTATATCTCGGAGATTAAGGTGTGAGAGCGTAAGAAACGTCATATTCCTATTTATAATATTACTAAGGATTACAATAATATTAGATACCAGAAATGGATTTATATAACAAATACAAATCTCAACACGAAAATTTACACCGATAATTAAATAACTCAAGTAACACAATAAACCATAAAATCCCAGGGAAATAGATATAACTATGTAAAGTGGAAAGAACTCACGCAATACAACGTTCCAGAGAGACGACCGAGCGAGAATGTCCCCAATGACTTTTTTTTTCTCGAACTGCCTATGCTTACGGCCTTTACAGCTTCACCGAACTACGTCCCCAATGACTCGACCGACTCGCCTTTTATAGCAGTCAGTCAAGTTACGACCGGCCGATAACTTTCGACTAATTGTATGTCAGGTCATTAGTAACACCCCCGATGTAGTTGTAGCGACGTCATTATGTATTATGATCCTCTAAATAGTCAATAGCAGTACGCAGAGTGCTAACAATAAATGTTTGATAAGAGTATTAGTACAGTAGAGTATTTCAACCGGAAATTACTATTAATACAAGTCGATTATCGAGAGCGGTAACAAGCTATATTCCATGTTTTTAACGCATATAAGGAATAATATCTTTAAGTTATTTTTGACGGTTGAATTTTTGGTTGCGTTTAAAAACAAATACTTAGTTCAATGACAATCAATCAGTCATATGTTATGCACAAAATAACGATCATTTTTTTTTAGTCAATCAATGATTTACACAGAATGATTGCTAGAAAAATTAACATATTCTCATATTATGTTTGTATAAAACCAGCCGATGTAAAGTTGTTATATTTATAGCTCATATAATAGAGGAGAGGGCAGAAAGATAACATGTGTGTATAATTTGTATTTTAATTAAATTACATATAATAATATAAAGCATTTAATGTATAAAATTAGCAGAGTGTATGCAAACTAGATAATTTGTAGTTTCATTTGCCACTCAATAAATTTCCAAATCCCTTCAAATCGACTCCCTCAGCTTAAGAAGATTATGTATAATAATATTTTCTCCAAATAAAGTATAAAATGGGGATAATTTAAATTTATCAAAGTCAAACAGTCAGATAAAATATGTAACAACCGGAAGCGCATCGTATCGCGCCACGGTACTGCCCACCGGAAGTTGTAGTACTAATGCCTAGTACTACCACCGGAAGTGTCGCCATAGCCAAGCCAAGCCATGCATCTACCCCACCCGCTAGTAGCGCCATCTAGCCAAACCTAAGCCACGCCTTACGGTGGGGTAGGGGTAGCCAGCTATAAAAGGCCGTGCGTGCTTCGACTCGGGGCAGTCTTGCACTACATTAACGCTCGGTAGCTCTTTCCGTCTGAGTGTCGAGTTGTTTGTGCTTATAATAGCTCTGTGATTACAATAAATCAGTGACGTGCATATATATCGAGTGACATTTAATTCTACTTGTCCTTACAAGTCAGAAGTGGGATAAACCACGATGAAGACTCGTCAAGCATCAGTGTCTAAACGTTCACGGCCTTGTGACTGGGACATGGAATCATCAACCAGCAGACCAGACCTTGTTGACGCCGACCACGAATCTGATGGCACAGCTACGCCACCTGCGAGGAAAACGTTAAAAAACTCCCAAGAAATACATAAGGCCATACAAGTTCTGGATGACCAGCCTCCGAAGAAACACCAAGCTGCATCTTTGATCCCTGAATTTGATCCAGAGAATGAAGATTAAACTGTGACAACTTGGCTAAAGAAGATTGATCAACTTGGCGAGATCCACAGTTGGAACCAAAATACGAAATCCGTCTACCTACAAGACGAGAGGTCAAGCACGTAAATGGTGTAATCGTGTGGAATAATACGACTACTCATGGGAAGAATGGAAGAAATTACTAACCCTTCCTTTCCCATTTTGGAAGAAATGCTTAAATGGAAAAAACTGAGATTGAGAGCATGGCTTAGAGAGCATGGCTAAGCATCTTTCGTCATGTATTTCCGTTGTAAGCTGTCAAATGCCGCTACAGTGTCATTCATTATCCGAGGTCTACCTACTGCTCTGCAATCCAATGCGATCCAGTGCAATCGACCCAAGGAATTATACGAAGGATTTCATCTGCCTTAGATGATTAACGCTCTCCCTATCAAGCTTCAGAATATAGTGTCCGCACGTCTATGGGAAATATCCGCCAGATAGATAAACGGGAAGAACTACAACATCTACAAGAAGTTCTAAGTCAATGGAGTCTGTGTGAAGTCCTACTGAGACAGGCTAGCCAAGTTAACTTAATCAATTGAGATGTCTCAAAACTTCTTTAAGCCAGCATATACATCTCGCTCAAGGGATTCAATGGTGATGTCATCACTAGCAAAGGGGAAGTTCAATTTAGACTACAGCTGGACGACTACTTTGTAAAGCTCATCTAAAGTGTATTTGAATCAATTTCCAGTCTCCATGGATGCAGCCGAAAGGAATTGCCTTTTCAAAGCGACTACAACCTACCCGGAAAGATTGCCACGAGGGACCTCTGCCATCAAAGTGCACCTTCAGGTAACCTTTACTTCACGTAGTAGTGTATCCGTCAGGAAGTAGGAAACGCCCTGAAGACCGGAATGTCGAGCTGGCGAGAAACCACATCCTTTCTGTCGTAGTTTCAAGTAGGTGCACTTTGATGGCAGAGGTCCCTCGTGGCAATCTTTCCGGGTAGGTTGTAGTCGCTTTGAAAAGGCAATTCCTTTCGGCTGCATCCATGGAGACTGGAAATTGATTCAAATACACTTTAGATGAGCTTTACAAAGTAGTCGTCCAGCTGTAGTCTAAATTGAACTTCCCCTTTGCTAGTGATGACATCACCATTGAATCCCTTGAGCGAGATGTATATGCTGGCTTAAAGAAGTTTTGAGACATCTCAACACTACATTAACGCTCGGTAGCTCTTTCCGTCTGAGTGTCGAGTTGTTTGTGCTTATAATAGCTCTGTGATTACAATAAATCAGTGACGTGCATATATATCGAGTGACATTTAATTCTACTTGTCCTTACAAATACCTATAACCTGTGTAAATATACATATAATCTGTATCATATCTATTGAAAACTCTTTGATAAAATAACTTCAATAACGTCCAAACTCGAAAATAAACATTTATCTATACATGTAATAAGAACGTAAACCTACGCGTTTGTAGTTTTTAGATTTTTGTAATAAAAAAATTGTTGCATGTGTCTAGGAAATTTTTCATTTCAATCATTTTTAGAAATGTCTGTTTGTTTCAACATTCATAAATCATAAAGCATATCCTTGAGTAACTTTTAGTCTTGTTTTCATTAAAATCGGTTCACTCTATTAAAAGTTATTGTAATTTTAATGATGACGCGATTTAAGTACGAGAGAAAAGTAGATAAGTGAATGAGATTAATTAATATATTCAAATGATTTTAATAATCATTGTTTTTTTTAAAAAAAGGTTCCATGCGGACGAACTTGCGGACACAGCTTGTTATTATATATTATTATCTACTCATACCAGTAATTATCATAATACTAATTAAGAGTTTACATAGCTCGAGTGTTCTAGTCAAACGGGCATCACGTCATCGAAATAATGAGTGTTCCGCGCTCAGCGAACGATCACCGTTACGAATATTTGTCGCACGAAACAACGAAACACGACAACCCGGTACGACGTCCA
The DNA here is from genome assembly GCA_015888305.1 of Antheraea pernyi. NCBI lineage: Eukaryota > Metazoa > Arthropoda > Insecta > Lepidoptera > Saturniidae > Antheraea > Antheraea pernyi. The sequence goes on from MU158976.1 coordinate 394,632, forward strand.
CCTGTAGATTGATGCTAAACTTGTGAGCGAGATAGAGTTGGTTATAAACAATTTTGAGTGTTAGGCAGACAGTAAAGCGGCTGATTCCTTTGTTTTTAAATTTTACAGTAACATTCTGAACTTTCTTATAATTGTACTAGAAAGTTCTGTGCAGCTTTGTTAGAGCGTGGGAGCGCGCGCGCCGTCGTGTCCTCTCTGTTGCGTCATCTCGCGTTATAAATATATGTTAGTGGTTTGAACAGGCGGTTGTTTGGGTGACGCGTTACGCCTTCACTCGGTACACTCGCCACTCGACACTAGACTTTTAACCGTCGACTTCTATCACCTAAGCAAATGTTTGTTCAGATAATCTTCATGAAGTTAACAAATGAGACTTCCATATCTCCGTAAGAGGCCAGCTAGAAAAGACACGTTAATACTTTTAGTGTGAAAACTGTGATGTCATCTCTCATCGACAGCAAAACGTGTAGAGAGTTTTCCTAAAAAAAAAAGGAAGATTACCCAAAGACATAATATTAATAACTATGGTTATTTACACATACGACAGTTCAATTTTATTTCGATAATTTAAGTTTGACGTTAGATTTCTAATTTGACTAGTCCGAAATTAGGGATAGTTTTTTCTACACAAATAAAGATAATCCAAAACATGCGCATATTTGCAGCTAATTAAACGTAATTGCGATAGAGTTCAAATACATTAAACAATCGAAATATTACAGCTTCGTTGAATGATATTGCGGCGCGTAGCGGCGAAAGACGCGGGGGCGCGGGCCGCAGTAGGTCTCATTCTATTAGTGCTATCGCGCAGTCCAGTTTTTTCCGCACGATTTTTTTTTCGCAAATCTGTTATATATAGAATTATGTAGAAGCGCGCGTACTGCAGGTGACATTTACACCGGATTTATTATGGTAGACATATTTTTTGCGATACGGAAAAAACTCGCAAATTATGGCAGTAGTACCCGAACTATGGTAAAGGAATGTTTTCGCTATGTGTTTTAGGTGATAAAGAAGTGGGCTAAACTCTTGGTCTATATTTGTTATTAAATGGTTTTATGTTAATTCTAAATTACAAGAAATATTTTTATATACAAGGTGTGACTCGTACGTATATATTTTCTTTTTTTTAATTTGATAGATTTTATTACTGTTATTGATGTACCCAATACAATATGCAATAAAACATGCAAATCCTCTATACGAGAAAGTACAATTTTATTTACGAGACCTAGTTTACAATTCTCTCATCTATGAAAACTGGTGTGTACAGGTCTCTCGTTCACGACAACTGGTGTGTACAGTTCCCTCGTGTCTGTCTACGAGAACTGGTGTTCAATTCTCTCATCTGCGGGAAGTGGTGTTACAAATAGCTTAATTATTATTGACGTTTTTCCTTGTGATATCTTAAGACATTAAACTGATAAAATGATAATTTTAGCATCATCTATGAATTGTTGTGACAAATTTATGTTTGTTATTTCTATTTATTTTATTATCTTATGATATTTCTAATTCAATTCACCTGAAAATGAACTAAATTTGATTTAATCTGTTTTATTTCGATTCTTCCACAATATATCTCATACAGCTTATTGTTCACGTGTATATGATATAATAATACATGCTATGTGTCACTCCGGCTTACAAATTATGACCATACCAACTTTTGACAAAATCCGTACAGTTGTTTTTGTGTGATGCACGTACAAATGACATACGTACAGACATAAATGTAGTCCGGTGAAACCGTAAAGGGCCCCACCAGGTTAACAGTCTAGTTAGTTCGAAAAAAAAAACAGACAGAAATTCTAAAACGCTTAGAAATATATTTCTGCTGTTAATTCTAAGGTAAATATTACAGTATTTTTTCTTGAATATATTTAATGTACAGATTTCATATCTTTATTTTTTTATTAAAAGTATAGATAATTGTTTGTATAGATAATAAAATAAATGTGATTCGGTTTTGATAAAGCATCATCAGGGGAAGTATTAATTTATGTTATTTGCAAGAAAAGTAGTACCAAAATAATATTAATTTCTGAAGAGACATTAGAAAAATGTCAATTATTCATTCACGGGCTCTTCGAATATTGCGGAATGTATACCGCAGTGCGGAATAAAAAACGCAACGTTCCCGCGCAGTGCTTGCTGGCGCTTACTCGTCAACACACCAACTTTTAATTATTTACACATCAATTTGTTCATTTCATATTAACATGTATAATAGCATTATAGGTTTTTATATGTAGTGGTCACATTACACTTTTTATCACTACATATGACGTCATTATACATCCTAAAGAACTACACACACATTACATGCATACGTTACGAGTCGTTAATCATCTCGGCAGTCTTGATTTTGTTATCGGTGAAGATCTCTCGGTGATCGCCGTTGTTTTTGGATTGTACTGTGCTTACCATAAGGCATAGTGCAGTCACTTTGTCGTGCTACAATAAAAAATAAAATAAAAAGTGTGTGTGCACTTATGTACACGCGTTAGAAGTTATACTTCTTTGACGTAACATAATAAAAAAAAATTCAAAAATTTTATCTTTCGCCTTATTCTACGTTTGTAGAAAAAAAAAAGTGGTGTGGTTGAGTCATGACACGGCCGTTTGGTGTACGTGAATACGTTTCGTAACGGGCGATATTTTCTATATAAATTATTATTATATTACTGTGCTTACCATAAGGCACAGTGCAGTCACTTTGTCGTGCTACAATAAAATAAAATAAAAGATGTGTGTGTGTACTTATGTACGCGAGTTAGAAGTTATACTTCTTTGGCGTAACAAGTTAAAAATCTTTTCAAAAATTTATCGTTCGCCTTATTATACGTTTGTAGAAAAAATGTGGTGTGGCTGAGTCATGACATGGCCGTTTGTTGTACGTGAAATACGTTTCGTAACGGGTGATATTTTCTTTATAAATTATTATTATTTATGTATGTCATAATCATAAGAAGTCCTCCAGGTTTCCATGTTTTGTTTATGATGGTAACTGATCCATTTAACGGGTTCAGAAAATAAATCAACCTAACAAATAATTACTATGTTATAACTTTATTAATTATAGGTCTGTGTGATCCGCTCGGCCGCATTCACTTTTTTACGTTACCTTCACTGCTTGACTCGGTCATATGGTATTTTATTGGTACCATTCGATTGGTTTTGAGATGCTCTCTCCAACCCTATATGTATTTAAATTTGGCTTTTCGACGCGTATAGGCTGACATTATATATTTCTTGATATATTTTTTTCGTTTTAACGTCATATTATATACACATTCACGATTTTACACTAATATTTTATATATAATCGATATACTTTGACCAGAGCTGCGCACTGAAACCTCAAAAAACGTGGCAGCTTCACCGAGCCGAAAGTTATACTAAATGGAAATCTGAAAACACAGCAGAATTACCCCAAAATGGTGTCGATTCCCCCTACACCGTGTGCGATGTGTTACAGTCCTGACTTAGCGTAATGAATTCTTTGATCCTTTAGCTATTCAATGGTATAATTTAATTTTAGATGCAAAGAATAGATTCGAAACTACATTGCCTAACTGTATCCCTCGATTATGTTAACATTAGGTTTTTTGGATTACCTCTGTATGGTAGCAAATTTAAAGACGTATTCACCTCGAAACGACACTAACAATAGAAAAAAAGGTATTTAATACATTTAAAGTTTTAATACAAAGAAATACAAGGAAACAAAATGTTGACTATAGCAATAACTTCTGCGTGTCGGTTTTTCGTGACGGTGTGCGCGCGCATCCTAAAAAATTACTCTCATCATTTTTCCCTAACGCACCAAATGAAGTATAACTTCAAAAAAAGAAGAAATATTTGAGTAGTTCATATTTGTGTGTAAAATTTAAAATTGTATGAAGGATGCTACCAGCAGCTGCTTTAGAGTAAAATATGACGTTTCAATGAAAGGTTTTCACTGACACGGATTTTAATAAGACATGACAAACTGAAGTAACCCCTAATAATACAAAATGTTTGGAAGGGAATACAAATATACCCCTTTTAAATAATTTTCTTTTCTGCTATTATTTTTGCATTACATTTATTATAAAATTCAGCATATTTTCGAATTCGTGCAATAAAAGTAAAAGTCTTTTCGGTGGCACGGTGCTGTCAGCGCCGCAGATTCTCAGTGTGTCGATAGGAGCAATGTGTCTATTTATAAAGATATGGCCACCATGTTAGTGGAACGACGTGCTACACGTTACTTTATGACACATCTAACTTTTGTTATATTCTCCTGTGCTCTGTGGTTGCAGAGTCGCGGCGGCATGGAGTGCGGCGTGGCGGCGGGTGCTTACCCCGCGCCCGTGCCCGGCCCCGCGCCCGCCGCCCGCGCCCCCCCGCACGGCGCCCTCTCGCCCACGGAGCGCTCGCCGGCCAAGTCTGGGCTACACGTCAACTTCAGCGATAAGGGAGAGGTGAGTTCTACGATAGACTGTGACTCTCAGTATATAGTATCTTATCTATGACTGTGACCGTTCTGTCTACTCTAACATGAGCGTCGTCCCCACTCCTGCTTTCTAAACCTTCATGTATATTTCCATTCATAGCAGCGTTGCCAATGTCAAAAATCATAATGACCCAATAATCTATATATATAAAAGAAAGTCGTGTAGCTGGTTTTTTTGTCACATAAATATTGGTAGATAGGCTTTTTGTTTATTGTAGCATAGCAAAGTGACTGCACTGAGCTTGATGGTGAGCACAATACAATCCAAGAACAATGACGACTACCGAGAGACACGCTATCCCTCGCCGCTCGCCGCTGTCATGCCAGCTAGCGTAAGTCTCGCTCGTCTTTTTTAAAGGTTTGCTCTGAAATATCAACAACTTTACGATTTACGATAGAGCAAAATAAAAAATAGCCACGCCTTAATATACCCGTTTTGGTGGTTATATTATTTCTTCTTTCACTCAGTTAATCGATAACTTCAAACAGCTACCTACCTGTCTTATGACAATTCTAAATGTATGTACAGCCAGATAAAAAAAAATCATGCTGAAACAAATCCTTAAATACACTCCTCTATATAAAATCGTAATCGCAGCTTCCACGATAGTAAACTGCGTATCATGCCCCGTCGCGTCGCGATACAATGCGACTATAATGAAACAATTTGGCGACAATGCGCCTATTCCAACTGTAATGGTGACTGTCGCTCGTTTATCAGAAATAGGTACAATCTTAAAGGTTCTAGCGACTACAAGTTTATTTTCAGTCTATAAAGAACTTACTGCTAACAGTATCATAAATAACAAAATCTTGTACGTGTGTAAAATATTTTGTAGGTGATAGAGACCGGGGTACTACCACCCGACCCACAGAAACACCCACGTGAAGTAAAAGTGCTATTATTGTATTTCGTTCGGTCAGTGAAAGCGCCGGATAGCCGCCTCCACTCCCTCTCCCCCAAACACAGGATGGCAGCGCACTTGCGTATAGAAGATTTGGCGATTAGGCCTATAAAGAATACATAAGAACTTACCTATATTGACAACTTCAGAATTGGCAGTATGGATTAATTCCTTCGCCTGTCCTATCGGACGAATATTATGAATGAATGAATGTATGGTTGAAAATTTGATTTTTGTAAGAAATCAATTTTTAAATAAATCAATATATAAATAAATAAATAATAAGAAATCAATAATCTCATCAAATTATCATTAACAATCATAATGTAATGTAATGTATTAATGTAAATGTAATGATAGAACCATTTAAATAAAAGTGAAGTAATAAAAAAAAGTGAAGTGAAGTATAATTAAGAATGCCGCGACCAAGACGAGCGAATCTTTCCCGACAAAGCCATAATGCAAGAAGGATACGAAACTTTGCAAATGAAAGGACTGAAGAAGAACAAGAAATTGCACGTGAAGAGCGCCGCGTTAGTATGGCTCGACTTCGTGCTTCTCAATCACAAGAACAAAGTGAGGCAGCCCGTGAAACGGCTCGGTTGTCAATGCAAAATCGTCGAGCGAACAACAAAGGTCAACAAATAGATAATTTTCGACGCAGAACAAGAGATTTAAAAAGTGCTGACTTGAATCGAGCAGCGTTTCAATACGATTGCAGCAATGATTACAGCTTGCACCCTAGCGTTTGCATTGGGCCAATGGACGTTGTAATACAAACGTAATTAAAAACGTTAATTAAACGTTAATTTAACTACATAATTCAGAATAAGATCATTGGAACAATGCATTCATTCAAATCTATTGACTGCGTCACAAATGAAGATGAAGCCACCAACAATCCAATTGAAATTTTAAACTCCTGGCTTACCACTGCACAATTTACGCCTGAAAGTTGGCTCCGTCGTAATCATGCTTCGAAACATAAACCAACCAGAACTGTGCAACGGCACGCGTTTGGTGGTTAGAAAATTGATTAACAATGTAATTTACGCGACGATACTCAAAGGAAAATTCGAAGGTGAGGAAGTCCTCATTCCGAGGATCCTGATGATCCCAACCGATATGCCGTTTGAATTTAAAAGACTTCAATTTCCGATCCGTCTTGCATTCGCCATGACCATCAAGAAATCACAAGGCCAATCCTTGAAAGTTTGTAGTTTGAATCTAGAATATCCATGTTTTTCCCATGGTCAATTATATGTGGCATGTTCACGGGTTGGAAGACCGTCTACGTTGTATGTTTTTGCGCCTGATAATAAAACAAAAAATGTCGCGTATCACAAGGTACTTAACTGAAGAGTGCAATCTATGCACCAAAATACAGGAACAATAATGAATGATTAATGTACTCAATTTTTTTATTTGTATTTTCTAATAAACAATTTGAATTAATAAATTCCAAAATTTGATTATTGCCTTTAAGGCGGAACAGAGTTCGCCGGGTCAGCTAGTTCACAATAAAATCACTAAATTTAAAGGGAGAAACGCTCGCTTCCTCGCATACCAATCTAGATTACAAGACAAGTTTTAATAAAAAATTGCAATGTTTTGTTAATTTATTTTTCGATTATTATTTTCCGTGGTTGATTAAAGTTTGAAATACCTCTCCATTTATTTATTTTTTCTCTGACAGCCATTAAAGATACTACAGTATCTGGATTTAGGTGATTTTAGTTTTTTTTTGTACAGTGTATTTGTAAAACTACAAGCAATAACTGATAAGGATTTTTAAATTTGGCAACACATATTAGGTACCTGACACTGTTGTCATAATAAGCACTTTACCCCGATTACATTCGGTATCACTTCATTTCAAAAATTTTTCATATTCAAAATCAAGTATAGCGTGAACTCTCACTCGAAAAATTTTGAACACTTAAATTCGTTTTATCGTTAGCATCGGTGATTTGATTGTTTGCTTGTTGATAGAATTGTTGAGCTTCCGAGGTCTAATGGATTTACAGTGGATATATTGCAGAGAATTTAAAAATCATATCTCTTTCTAATGTGTCACTTTAATTCAATATAAAATCTTCGCACGTTTTATAAAAATCTGCAGTAGAAGAACGGGGTTTATTTTTTCAAATTGTACGTACTTTCTGCAGCCTTCACTCCAATACATATTTTGTTTGAATCCACTGAATGTGTTGTATGTCTGAAATCAGTGTTTAGTATACTCTCTAAAAATGTGACGTAGCTCATTTCTAGATAGTAGGTAGACACCGTTTTCAACAGTTTTCTGACTTTAAACTCCGAAGAAGTGATGTTTCTGCCTTAAAAATGGTATTAAAATACGTTACTGACGAAAGTACGTAGGAGGTATGAATTGTAAACATACCAAAGTGAATCAGTTGTTGATTGTCGTCAGAATTTCTTTAGATTGAGGGATCCGAATTCTTAGAACTTCTTTCTTAAGAATTTCTTAAATCTTTAATCGGAATACCATGTTTCACAATAATCTCACATAATTTTAGTTAATTCAAATTAAGTTTTTATTTATTACATATGTTTAAGTGACTGTTTGTTTTAGTCCTCATTATATGAAATTGTGATATCTGCGATACGGTTTGTAACCAGTGCAGATACCAATATTACTGTAACATTATGTACACATTGACTTGGAACATTAAAATATTATTATTAATCTCTTATTTATTTTTTAATCTTTAGAAATATTAATTATTAATAAAACGTTCAGTGGTAAAATATTGATTTCGCCACATAATGCCAATACCCACTAAATTCCCAATCATGTCATAGTACCCAGCAGTGTGAATAATTTCTGGTAAATTAGCAACACCGATTCATGGCTGTTATACATTTGTGTATAACTAAAGTTTAACCTCCGAAACTATAGAGCATTAGCTGGTTGCGTTTTAGTTTCACTCTGGTAATCCTTAGAGTGCGGACTTTTTACATTCTTGACGCGTTAATGATATAAGATAATGTTGCGGTTCCAGGTGAAGGAGAGGCGGGAAAAGTTCCTCACGGCTAAATACGGTACTCATCAGATGGCGCTGATTCGTAAGCGATTAGCCGTCGAGATGTGGCTCTACGACGAGATGCAAAAGCTGTACGACTTACCGGTCCGTGAGACTTCTTTCCCAGTAGCGTCTAAGTGTGTGTGACATGTGGTGCGCCAGCTCAACTGATTTAAGGTTTTTTATTCTAGAAGGACGGTAGTACGAGTTGCGGCGGGGGCGGGGGAGGGGGAGG
>MU158976.1:410283-430548 GCA_015888305.1 Antheraea pernyi
TATTTTAAAAGATTTTTCACATACCATCTGGGTACATTTTTGAGTGAGTCACTCGATAGTTTGGATTTACAATTGGCAACGATAGGTGTGGCTCGGGTTTTAGGTTTATTAGTACATTACATAATAGTTACATTCCATTGTAGAAGATGAATCTCAATTAGAATTCTGTCAGTACGTGTGTTGTTTCGATATTTGATAAAATTAATTTTCTAAATATTGTTGAGTCTTGAAGTCGTTGGATTCACGTTTGTGAATCTACGATTAAAATAATTAATTGACGTGTTTGCAGTTACCATACTATGTTATATTTATACTAAACCCGATTGCAGCCACACCTACCGTTTCCAATTCTAAATCCAAGCTATCGAGGGACTCACTCAAACATATACCCAGATGGTATGTGAAAAATCTTTTAAAATAAACCTGCAACCCGATCGTAGCATCATCTACCGGGTTCAATTAAAATAAAAAACTAACCTATATATATTGGCGGTAATGTAAAAAAAGCGTGAGAGGTCTATGGATCCCCAGTTAGAATGGAGTTCATTTCCTTTTCTGTAGACATTTACTATACAGTCAGTATAGTTTACATTATAAATAAATTATCATAATAATATAAATTGTAAATTAAATGATAAAATATGTTCATAAAATAATTAATGATAAATTAAACTTTGAATGATATCATAACTATTTTCAACTTGTATTAAAACTTTTTCACACTCCATTGTATTGAAGAAAAATATAAATATTAAAAAGATATGAGCACGACGCGTCAACTGTCACTTGACTGTAACTATTCAACTATGTTCAACCCATGCTAAGTTAGCTGTAATTTTAATATTATTTTATTAAGACATAAAAAAGGGTAAATAATAAATAATATTCTTTTATGTCTAAATAAAATATTATTAAAATTACAGCTATCTTAACATGGTTTGAACATACTTTTTTTTATTTACAAAAAATGGCATCGGGCACTTTATTGTTAATAATAAAAATGTCGGGCAATAATAATTTCATGTTTTAGTTGCGTTTCAAAGTTAGTGAAAAACAAAATATTCTAAATTATATAAAAATCAATATTTATGCCTGTAAAGGTGCGATATGGACTAATCAGAGTATATATGTAGAGCCTGTGGAGGGCCGAGAGCACACGGATGGCATTATCCTCCATTTGTATGTATTTTCACAACACGACCGACACTATGAAATGAAACGACGACTTCTTCGATTCTTTGTCTTTTAATACTTTTACAATAATCTCAGAGACAACGCCCTCGGAGACAATAATTATCACTTAGCGACAATAACGATAGATCTCACGATCTCGCATACAATTATGAATAAATGAACCTTGTACAAACTCTTGCAAGCACATCGCCTACTTTCACCTACCGACAATCCAAGTGAAGGAAGTCGTAGTTTAACGAAGTACTTAATCTATGATGTTGTACATAGTTACACTTTATGTTCGCTAATAATTCTAATTATAAATAAATAACTATTTTAACACCATTCATTGAATAATTACATTGTCATTAATTATTTCAAAGTAATTCACCATTGTAACAACCGAAGTACTTACAAATCCTTATTTGCTATAAAACTCATTTTATATCGACAATTATTCTAGGAATTACAAAGTAATACTATTAGTATTGGTATTATTGGCATTGTAGTAATACATAGTACAATGCCAATATGTTTTAATTACATTGTTATTCATTCTAAATAGCAACTTTACTATTCTATCTCGACTGCACATAGAATGGATTTCCGGTTTTAATAAATAACAAAAGGTTCCAAATGTTACTTAAATCTAGAATAATTCTATTACAATTTCACATGTCCGATTTTAATTATCGTGACACTAATTTAGGTCTACTTTAAATCAAGAATCAAATCAAGTTAGAAATATTATTGCACGACGCCACTATTTCTTAAGATGGTGTCTCGCGTCGTATGGCGTGACACCGGCTTATTTAGTTACTTCTATCAGTGCTTATATGAATAAACATGTGGAATGCTTAGAAGTTATGAACAGTTTAATCTAATCTAAATTACTCCATAATTTACAAGAATCCATATTAACAATAATTTAATTAAATTAAACATTTGCACAAATGAATGTGGACAAGCTCTGTGCAGATGTTTCAGAAATAAATTGGGAACCTCTGATAAATGCTAACAATATAGATGATAAAGTTTGTATTTTTAACAATTTTATCACAAACTTATATAATATTCATGCGCCCATAAAACGAGTTAAATTAAGGCGACCTCCAGCACCCTGGATGAAAACCGAGATCCGAATGGCAATGAGACGTAGAGACTGCTTTTCGTAAATTTAAAAAAATCCGTGTCGAGATTAACTGGAACTTATTAAGTCCGCTAGAAACCGATGTAACCAGATCATACGCAATGCCAAACGTCAGTATATCCTTAATAATATCTCTGTTCCTTCCTCCTCGGCTGATATCTGGAAGTTCCTTGGGACTCTTGGCATTGGCAGATCCCAACATCTAGATCTACAATAAAGTTAGATGATATCAATAACCACTTTACAACCACCGATAAATTGAGTGATCTAACTAAAAGTAAGACTACTGGCTACATAGCCGCATTGCCTCGTATGGACATGAGCCCATTCAAGTTTTCCAAGGTTACATGTGATCAGATTTAAAAGTCCGTTGTTTCAATAAAGTCTAATGCTACGGGCTGTGACAATTTGAGTAGACAAATGATTATTACTGTTTAGGCTAAAATGGTTAAGAAGCATTGCAATGCACAACGGTATTATCCGTCCTTCTTTAAATCCATCACGTGTCATATTTCCTCCCCCAACCCCCTCACCGGTGCTTAAGTCAGTCCGTATACGAAATTACTACTGCGCACATCTTTGTGAGTGACTTTTAAATAACAAATTACATTATAAACGTTCCATAATATAATTAGAGACTAAAAGTGATAGGTACAAACCGAAGTGTCTGTGAATGAAGAGAGGCCTCCTACAACCGTGATAACAGCCAAAAGGTGAGTCCTATTTTTTCCCATATCCTTCCGACCGTTGTGTATTTTAGCGATAACCAGAAAGCATCCCACCGAAATATCAAACCTTTTTTATCGCAACTACAACCAGCGCTGACATATTGGTCCATACGAACCGGATAATATAAAGATTTAAAGCTATTTCGTATAAATAAGCGAGGTCGTTAATATAAAATAAAAATGGCACCTACCTCACATGAGCGTAATATTGAAAAATTGCAAAGTAAAATATCCGCATTGTTCGGTCGAATGCAAACTATTTTTGATTTAATCGCTCATTTAGATAATGACATAAAAATAGAAAACTTCTTATCTGAAAGTTTCATGATAGATACTTTTCGCGAAGAATTTCTAGCAACGGTTGAACAATATAATGACCTTCAATTGTCCTCAAAGGAGAGTCCTACTACTTCTTATAGTACACAGATTGCGTTCGATCAATTATACACTAAAATTAAGTATAAAGTGCATCAGTTAACGCCACAAAATACTCAAAATACGAGTCGTGACGAGCGAGTAAAATGCGAAAAACCTTCTTTACATTTACCTAGATTAGAACTCTGTTCATTTAATGGCGATAATGAGTCATGGCCTATCTTTTACGAGACGTTTAAGTCTGCCATTCATGAAAATACTGATCTTACCGATGGTGAGAAAATTCAGTACTTGATGGGAAAATTAAAAGGGAAAGCCCTAGGTGTGTGTCAAGGTATTTTGCCTACTTCCGAAAACTATAGCGTTATATGGAATGCGTTAATAAATAAATATAATGATAAAAGAATTTTGGCCACAACATACTTGGATAGGTTAATGAATTTAGCCCCAGTAAAAAATAACTCGCCCACAGAGATAGAAGAGTTTATTGACCAATTCTCAGCTCTTTATCTCGCCTTAAAACAACTAAATATCGATAGTTTAGAAGATTTTATTTTTGTTCACATTGCCTGTAAAAAGGTCGGTTTAGAAACAGTAAAATCTTTTGAATTGAAATATAGCGAGTTCAATGAATTCCCAAAATGCTTAGAATTTATTAATTTTACAAGAAGTCAGTCGCATATTTTGCAGCGAGCACATAATGTAGCGAGCTCAAATATGAAAGTGGGCAGTACTCAGTCACGTAAAAATAATAATATGAAATCGTTTATGAATATACAGGAATCGAAGCACTGTTTATGCTGTGGATTAAATGACCATTGTCAGTTATCGAAATGCAGTAAATTTCTATCAATGATCCCTCGGGATCGATTTAAATTTGTTAAAAATTATAAATTGTGTGTGAATTGCTTAAATAGTACACACACTATTTTAAATTGTAAAGATTCGAGACGTTGCAACGAATGTCAGAAACCACATCATAGCTTGCTTCACTTTCCAACAAATACAAATGTCGCGGGGGTCAATGTGAGCGGGCACGCTAATAAGACGACGGTTCGTGCGCCTGAGTCCGGCTCTGCCGCATCCGTATCACTGTGTACGACCAGCCTATGCGCCGCGGCAACAGAGCGCTCGATAAACAATACGAGTACATCTTCCGTCTTGCTCGGCACCGCGTTGTGTAATACTGTCGATGCAGACGGCAATATAATAGTCTTGCGCGCGTTAGTGGATAGTGCGTCTCAACGAGATTTAATAACAGTTGAATGTTGTAAACGTTTGAATTTAAAATTACATACGTCGCAAAATAAATATGTTTCGGGTGTAGGTGACGTAGCAAACCCCGTGTTAGGCGTCACTTGCTTGACAGTTCGGTCTCGCATTGATGATTCGGTTAGGTTCACAATTAAACCGATGGTAGTACCGCGCATCACCAACGAATTGCCTACCGCGAAGATAGACGCGGCGCGTCTTGATTATTTAAATAACATTCCTTTGGCGGATTATAACTATCACACACCTGGGAATATTGACCTCATTTTAGGAACAGATTTATTCGCGCGAATATTATGCCCGAATTCAATATCGCGTGCTGTTAATGAACCGGTCGCAATTGAAACTCTGTTAGGTTTCATAATAATTGGTCAGGCCCCGACGCTTGATCCCGTGTGTAGTGTTGTTCGTTCGTACTGTACTACGGATGATACGTTCGAAAATTGCTTGAATCGATTTTTCCAATTGGAAGAGGTACCTAATGTGCCCAATTGCCAAACACAAGATGAACAAGCGTGTGAAAAATATTATTGTGATACAACTCGACGAGAATCAAACGGGCGATATGTCGTATCACTGCCATTTAAACGCGATCCCTCTGCTTTAGGGAACTCGATGCGCGTCGCCGAACGTCGATTTTTATCTTTAGAGCGTAAATTATTATCGGATACCGCTCTGAAATTAGAGTACGATAATATTTTTAAAGAATACTTTCAGAAAAATTACATGTACCCTGTGGGTACTGTTTCTGAGGTCGGAGGTACTAGTAATCAATACGTTATACCCCACCACGCAGTGATACGCAAAGACAAATCTACCAGCAAATTACGAGTAGTGTTAAATGCGAGTAGCCAGACTAGTAATGGTAAATCTTTAAATGATTTGTTACATACTGGCTCGAATCTGCAGAATGATTTATTTCAAATAATATTAAAATTTCGTTTATTTCCCGTAGCGTTGAGTGCTGATATACGGCAAATGTATTTACGTATTTTAATTGATAGTAATGACAGAAAATTTCTGAGGTTATTATATAGGTTCAATAATACGGACGAAATTACCGTTTTTGAAATGTCGCGTGTACCGTTTGGCTTATGCTGTAGTACATATCTAGCTATACGTACCATACGGCAACTCGCCGCGGATGAGTGCGAGCGTTTTCCGGCTGCTGCTTCGGTAGCCACGAAGGATTTATATATGGACGATTTAGTAACTAGTTGCTCATCCGTGTCTGAAGGTATTGCACTGTCGAATAAGCTTATCGATTTTTTTGCGGCTGGAGGGTTCGAACTGGTAAAATTTTCCAGTAATGCGCCGGAAGTTATGTCCAGTATTCCCGTGACTAATCGCGTTAGCGAGGCGGTAGAATTCAGTCCGGAAAGTCACCTTAAAATACTTGGCCTTTTTTGGATTCCGTCTGATGATATCTTTACTTTTAGTGTCAATTCGGAGTATCGCGAGTGTACTAAACGAAATATACTTTCAACCATTGCCCGATTGTGGGATGTTATGGGATTCATAGCCCCGGTAACGTTGTTATCGAAATTAATAATAAAATCATTATGGGAAAATAACATAGGATGGGATGAAATTCCCCCTTCAAATGTCGTATCTTTGTGGCAAAAAATTGAGTCTGAACTGCCGTTATTTCGAAATATTAAATTACCGCGATACGTCGGTGTCAATGATAGCTTCGTGGTCTCACTTGTAGGCTTTGCCGACGCGTCAGAACGCGCGTATGGTGGTGTGGTATATATCCACGTGTACATACCCAATGATAACCGTTGCATTACTAATTTATTATGCGCTAAGTCTAGAGTAGCGCCTTCAAAGACTGTTATTAGTTTAGCTAGAATGGAGTTATGCGCTAATTTAATATTAGCTAAGTTGATGCGAGTGGTTCTCGACTCCTATGCTGATCGTTGTCGAATAAACGATATATACGCATTCTCTGACAGTACGGTAGCACTCGCTTGGATTCATTCCTCCCCTACTAGATGGCAGACATTCGTCGCTAACAGAATCTCAAAAATTCACAGTGAGCTGGATTCACGATACTTCCATCATATTAGTGGGAAAGAAAATCCCGCGGATTGCCTTTCTAGGGGACTTACTCCTGCTCAGTTACTCGAACATCGATTATGGTTCAGTGGCCCTTCTTTCCTCCAACTACCGAACTCTGAATGGCCAGTAACTCAATTTGATCCCGTGGATGTTGAAGGAGACATTCCCGAAATAAAGATCAATATCCTAGCTACCACAGATAATGCTTCTTCAACTGCTGTGCCGATCTTGTATGCCCTCTCGACAAGGGTATCTTTGTGGTCTAGATTGCTACGAATAGTGATTTATGTTCTTCGGTTTGCGAAAAAATTACCTAAAAAATTTGAAGTTTCTCATTTGGATCGAGCCGAAGAATACATAATTAAAGACCTTCAGAGAATACATTTTGGTCATGAGATCGAAGCCGCACAGTCCGGAAAGAAATTGCCTCCCGCTTTCATGAAGCTTAATGCTTTCATGCAAGACGGTGTTTTCAGAGTAGGCGGCCGATTGGTTAATGCGTCCTTAGATTATGACAGCCAACATCCTATACTACTCCCTCGGAAAGATCATATAACAAATTTAATTATTGATTATTATCACCGAAAATATTTGCATACTGGCCCTCAACTATTGATTTCTTTATTGAGACAAAAGTTCTGGATATTATCTGCCCGTGATATTATTCGCAAGCGAGTGCAACAATGCACTATATGTTTTAAGGCGAATCCGAGAAATACAGTACCCTTTATGGCTGATTTGCCGGCCGTTAGAGTGCAAGAAGCCAAAGCGTTCTGTCATACGAGCATGGACTACGCCGGTCCATTGCATATATTGCCTTATCGTCGCCGTGGAATACGCAGCGTGAAGGCTTACATATGCTTGTTTGTTTGTCTCGTAACTAAAGCGGTTCATTTGGAACTAGCGTCCGATTTAAGTACGGAAACGTTTTTAAACGCATTGAAAAGATTTATATCCAGGCGTGGCCCCGTGGCGGTTCTTTATTCGGACAACGGAACAAACTTCATAGGTGCTAAGTCGTATCTCGACGAAATGTACCAACTGTTAGAGTCTGAAGATTATAAAGACAAATTCGCCAACGTAGCCCGTGATAACAGGATAGAAATTAAATTTCACCCACCGTTGAGTCCTCATTTTAATGGATTAGCCGAGAGCAATGTTAAAAGTGTTAAAACTCATCTTACTAAAGTAGTAGGAAAATTGTTACTAACTTCAGAGGAAATGAATACCGTGCTCGCTCAAATAGAGGCAATTCTAAATTCGCGTCCGCTATCAGTATTAAGTAGCGATCCCTCTGAACCCCTAGCATTGACTCCCGCGCATTTTTTGGTTATGACTCCTTTAAAGTCGTTACCCACAGAGGATCTAACAAATGAAAGAGTATCACTTCTTCAGAGAAAACGGATCGTCGATCATTTGGTTCAATCCTTTTGGAAAAGATGGAAAATTGAATACCTTAATACAATGCAGGTGCGAGCTAAATGGTTGACTCGTGGTGTACCTGTCCAACCGGGAAATGTTGTTCTGCTTAAATCAGATAACAGTGCCCCGTTGGACTGGCCCTTAGGGGTGATAGATCGAACGTATCCCGGTAAGGATGGAATTCCGCGTGTGGTGGATGTTAAAACCAAAACCGGAATTTATCGCAGACCTGTGGTGAAGGTATTCCCTTTGCCTAATTACGAATAATAAATATATTTTTAATACAGTCCACTAGTTCTCGTTTACTATATTTGTTTTAAATATATAAGATTTTAGTTTATTAAATAAGCATTAATTGCATAAAGTACACAATAATTATTGATGTATACCGAAGTCAATTAAATACTTTGTTTCATTCTTAAATCTTGAAGGATTTTATCCTGTCAAGCCCGGGGGGATGTTTAGGCTAAAATGGTTAAGAAGCATTGCAATGCACAACGGTATTATCCGTCCTTCTTTAAATCCATCACGTGTCATATTTCCTCCCCCAACCCCCTCACCGGTGCTTAAGTCAGTCCGTATACGAAATTACTACTGCGCACATCTTTGTGAGTGACTTTTAAATAACAAATTACATTATAAACGTTCCATAATATAATTAGAGACTAAAAGTGAAAGGTGCAAACCGAAGTGTCTGTGAATGAAGAGAGGCCTCCTACAACCGTGATAACAGCCAAAAGGTGAGTCTTATTTTTTCCCATATCCTTCCGACCGTTGTGCATTTTAGCGATAACCAGAAAGCATCCCACCGAAATATCAAACCCATTTTGTTCACAGTTACCACCAGCGTTTACAATTACTATTCTTGACCAGATTCTTCCTATTATATCTCATGTCATAAACTTTTCTCTATCCTCTGGACAGTTTCCATCCATATGGACTAAAGCCTATGTTCGCCCTCTCCCTAAAATTGCAAACCCTTCTCTTCCGAGTCACTTTCGACCTATATCTATACTTCCATTTCTTTCTAAAGTACTCGAAGCATGTGTGCACAATCAACTATCATCCTTTGTACATTGCAACAATATCTTGAGTCCATTACAGTCCGGTTTCAGGCCAGGTCACAGTACAGTTACAGCTTTGCTTAAAGTGACTGGTGATTTGAGAAATGGAGTGGAAAATAAAATGATTACTGTGCTGGTTCTAGTAGATTTTTCCAATGCCTTTAATACTGTTAGTCACGACATTCTCCTGGCTATTCTTTCTCATTATAATATCTCATTAGAGGCACTGGCATGGTTCGCTTCATACCTAAAGGGACGAAAACAATCGGTCCGTATAGATGGGGCTACGTCTAATTGGTGTGAGCTTGGTGCTGGCGTCCCTCAGGGTGGTATACTTTCACCTCTTCTTTTTTCCCTCTTTATTAACCTCTTAACTCATGAACTGCGATGTACCTATCATTTGTATGCTGATGACCTGCAATTATACACACAGGCCGCAGTAGATTCGCTATCAGCTGCAATCTATTCTATTAACCGGGATCTAAATGCCTTAAAGGATTGGTCCGAGAGGTTTGGCTTATCAGTTAATCCTTCCAAATGTCAAGCAATTGTAATAGGGAGCTCTCGTATGATTACCAGAATAGACTTCAGCTCGCTGCCTCAGATTATATTCAGTGGTCTTGTCATACCGTTTAGTACGGACGTAAAGGACCTTGGTTTACACATTGATGCCACATTGGATTGGAGAACTCATATTTCCAAGGTTAGTCAGAAAGTGATCGGTACTCTAAAGTCCTTTTATCGCCTGAAAAATTTTCTCCCAGTTAAAACGAAAACCATGCTAGTGCAATCTATAATATTTCCTATAATTGACTATGGGGATGTGTGCTTATACGAACTGAACGCTGACCTTCTTAACAAACTTGACAGATTACTCAACAATTGCATTCGATTTATTTTTAATCTTCGTAAGTATGACCATGTATCGAGCCATCGTTCAGAGCTTAATTGGTTGCCCATACGCCAGCGTCGAAGTTTGCGGGCTCTGACAACTCTGTATTCTCTTCTATTTTCTCCCAACACTCCCTCTTACTTAACTCCACATTTTCAGTTTTTATGCTCTAATCATAACCTTAACCTTCGCTCTTCTAATAATCTTATTCTTTGCTGTCCTGTCCATACTTCCGGTCTTGTACATTCCTCTTTCTTTATCCAATCTATTCTCCTATGGAATGCGCTTCCTTATGAAATCAGGATGTCATCTAACCGTTTCAGTTTTAAAGTCAGGGTACGTCGGCTTTACCAGTCTCAGTTAGCAGAATTATCTGGTTAATGCTGTATTTAGTACTTGATGTTGACTTATTATACTTTTATTTATGTATGATGTTGTTATATGTATGTATTGTATATATGTAGTATATCGGTGTTGATATTTTATTTATATATTGTTATATTAAATAGGTTAAACATAATTTTATACAAACTTCTCCTTTTAAACCTACCAACATTTATCTCTGCATCACCTAATGGTTGACTGGTAGAGAATGCCTTCGGCATTAAGTCCGCCATTGCGTATTTAAGGCATAATGTATAAATAAATAAATAGAAGAGCATTAACAACACATTGCCTATATTGATTAACATGGAAAATAATAGATGTCGGTGTTAGCAAACTGCTGCTGCAGACTGCTCCCACTATGACATATATAATACATGTTGTAAGTGACGTGCGTGTCGTACTGACAGTTGTTTTTAAAGAGCATTTCTATAATTGTATATGGTCTCACAATTTTATATTCCTTTAATACAAACGCGTGCGAAGCAGCGGGTACAGCTAGTTTACATAATAATTACTGTTAGTTATTGTGTTATGTTAAAGTTTAATTTTGTTAAAACACATAAAATTAGTGTTGATCATAGAAGAAAATACATACCTTTGTGCCTTTTTTATAATCAGACGGGCGTAGTATATTGTTAGGTAAAATATCATACAATGAAATACTAAATTGGGGTAATAGAAAAAAATGTGTTCTAGAGTGCCTTCATCCGACTACCATACACATATTGATTTGTCGCTGATTCTGAACTTTGCAAGATGCACTGGAGAGCACTCAGTCTACAGATAGTAAACGCAGCAAACTTAAAACAGTTACAAAATTTATAAATCTATGGCTTACCAGGAATGAATGTTATCCTAAATGGAAGCATAAGATTTGCCTTTGATTTGGTAGGAAACATTCCAGTTCCATGACAGTAACAAATCAGCCTTTTATGGGGAAAATCCTGAACATAGGTTTAATAGTGATTAAAGTATCCAGTCTGGATAGCTTCTTTAGCGATAACATCAACAGCTTCATTACCCTGGATTCCACTATGTCCTCGTATTCATGCCTGAACTACATAAATTCCTAAACAATTACATTGATACAAATGGAATTGATTAATTGTGATAACTGATGTTTCATTGAAATTATATGTCAAACATGTCAACACAATATTCAATGAATTGTAAAAAGTTTCAACAAGAAGAAAAAGCCCTTTCTTTCTTTAAGGCAAACAATTTTATTAAGATATTTAAAAAAAAGGTGTGTTTTCGATTCACACGCGATAGAAGTGAAACTTCAGTAAATCGACAAAAGAATGAGATGAATATATATAACAAGGGTAGGATAATTACAAACTTTATTTGTTTAAAAATGAATTTATTACTTAGCACAACAAGATATAAAAATACTCACAAACACTGTTAAATAATAACACGCTGACTTCTTACTAAAAAGCTGTAATATGCAGCCGCATACAGTGTACAGTAGTATTAGCTCACGTACTTATCACATATACACACGTTAAATGCTCAAATACAAGAAAGTATTAAGAGCAAGTATTAGTGTGTAATGTACATACACACCGACATTTGCTCTCTCGCTCTGGCTCACTAATTTTTGTATTTGTGTCTCTTAACTGTCGTTTTTCTGTTGCATCCGGTTTGAAATCACACCGATTCTAAAGAAGTTTCACTTGAAAACAATGTTTATATATATAGATTTTTTGACACAAGAACCTTCTCGGGTGTTCCCAGGAATACCCTCCTAAATTATTATCACAATCTGATCAGTAGTTTCGGCATGCATAGAGGACAAACATATAAATATTGATTTTTATATATAAAGAATAATGATAAATTAAACACTGAATGATCTAGGATAATCAAGCCAATAAAAGTTAATATATCAATAGGTAATCCTGGAGTAGATTTGCTATTGAAATGAAAATTTTGTGTGTCTCTATTATATAGTCTCTCTCTCTTTCTCTATTACGATACCTAACCTACGATACATAGACTCTGCGCATCCA
This sequence comes from Antheraea pernyi, assembly GCA_015888305.1. Lineage (NCBI taxonomy): Eukaryota > Metazoa > Arthropoda > Insecta > Lepidoptera > Saturniidae > Antheraea > Antheraea pernyi. The sequence goes on from MU158976.1 coordinate 422,826, forward strand.
CAATACGTAAAAATAAATTTAAAAAAATATCTCTGCCACATTGTCATAACTATCTTCAACTTGTATTAAAACTTTTTCATATTACATTGTATTGAAGAAAAATATAAAAAAAGATATGACGCATCGAGTCGCGTCAACTGTCACTTGCCTGTAACTATTTGTCTAAGAGCTAGCAATGGTTTAATTTTAGAACGTTTTGTTTTTCATTAACTTTGAAACGCTACTAAAACATGAAATTATTATTGCCAGACATTCTTGTTATTAACAATAATTTGCTCGATACTACTTTATGTAAATATAAAAAGTATGTTGAGAGAACTGTAATTTTAATATTATTTTATTTACATATAAAAGAGGGTAAATTAAAAATAATATGTTTAGAATAACTTACCTATAGCTATAGTTTAGCGCAACACTGGCTGTATAATAAAGATAGCGATAATTGTGGAAGCGCCTGATATAGACGCATGTATTCAAGATGGCGTCAGTCTCAAGTCATATGTTTACGTTTATCGTTGTTTTCATTGTTTTACGGTGAAATCTCAATATCATAATGGTTAATAAAATGAAATATGTTCTTTGCAATGGGAAAAATAAAATGGTTTGAAATGAATTATTTTGTTTATAAAAAACATCATCGGGCACATTATTGTCAATAACAAAATTGTTTGGCAGTGATAAATTCATGTTTTTTATAAAGTTACTGAAAAAGAAATGTTCCTAAAATTATTTATAAATCAAAATTTTTACCTGTAAAGGTGTGATGCGCATTAAAAAACACAACATTAACCGGCTACCAGGTATCCTGAATCCTGTTTGGAAGGGCATAATATATCTTCATATTAAAGAACCAACTTTTCTCAAATTCTCGTTCTTCCAACGTTGCTGGCTCTTGTACACTTAGTCTGGCCATAAATACTGTTACAATCTATACTATAATAAAACTGTAGCAAGGCCAAATCTGTACATTAAATATTTTTTGAAAATTATAATCGGGTTAGACTTTGTTATCGATATAGAAGCCAAATATAATCTTTTTACAATTTTTGTGTCTGTCTGTCCCTGTGAACACGCATCAGGCTGAAAGTACTGAACCGATTTTAACGAAACTTGACAGTAATAACTAATATTACAAGGTTACATTTAGAATACTTTTTGTCCCATAAAACGCAAGGGGTTCTCCAGGATAACGAAAGAAAAGAAATTAGTTAAGGTAACTAGACTTTACTTTCAGCCTGATGCGTGTTCACAGGGACAGACAGACACAAAAATTGTAAAAAGATTATATTTGGCTTCTATATCGATAACAAAGTCTAACCCGATTATAATTTTCAAAAAATATTTAATGTACAGATTTGGCCTTGCTACAGTTTTATTATAGTATAGATTGTAACAGTATTTATGGCCAGACTAAGTAAATAAGTAGAATGTATAATTTACCTCAGTATAATGATGTCTGTATATCGATATCTGTATATCTATATATCAGTATAACCTCCTTGCTGTGCCAAACATCGATAGTATATAAGCCAACTAACCTTTATTCCATAAGGACGTAAGAACCAATACTCATGTAACCAACAAGAGACCCTATTGTACTAATGGATTATACACGTGTAGGTCAAATTCGACCCATAAACAAACGACGTACGACGCTCAATTCTGTCGGCCATGTTGAAACTAGTGATGCCGTACTATGCAAGTAGTGTCGATAAACGTCGATAACATGTAAATACAAAAGAAAATATCGTTCATTGTCGTAAAGTTTATTTAATGGGTTTTTGGTTAATTATGGTCAGTTATCGGTTAATTATGCACAAAAACGGTCCTGCCGCTTGATGCCACTCGACTAATAAAATTAATTTTTATCTATATATTTTAGGTTGGTATCGAGGTGATAAGAGGTCCATAGAATTAGCTATACCAAGCTATGCTATATATATATATGCTATGAATATTCAATATCTATATTCATGTCGAATGTGAGTAAAATAAATATATTATCATGAATACTTTTTTTAATAAAAAAATGTTTTATAAATAAATGCCTTTTCATTACTCTCTAACTATTCTTTTGTTAAAACGTTAATTTCAACAGTTGTAATCCTGTCAAATTGTAAAATAAAAATAATATGTTATTGTTCATACTAGGTTAGTCGATTACTCTGAAATGCTACGTATAAAGTAACGTTTTCAACAATGTAATGTAAAGGTGTTAAAAACACAAAGGCACACATCCCTATATACTATGTAAGAATATAAATGTAGGAAAGATCGAAACGTATAGCTACCTCTCTCAGACTCAAGCGAACGAACAATGACCTTTTCACTCATACTCATAACGATATTTAATATTGATAATTTATTTTTTACAATATAACCTTCAAACTACAATACTACTGCCATCTCGGGAGACAAATATGCATAGTCCTATTGGAAAATACCTCCCATCTTGTGGTAATATGCAGTATTAATAAATCTTTTGACAACTTTCTAGTGATAAACAACCAACACCTCTTGCCTCTAGATGTCGTGTACACGCTATTTTCACTTCTTAGAATCGGGTTTGTATGGAAAAGGCTTGTCTATTTTTGGTTATCAATCGACGCTCTAGGTGGCACTCATATATAATTTTTTGGCAAGTTTGATAACAAAAGATGGTGGATGATGATTCATTTTAACATTTCAAACGGGCAGCTTTCAAATATTTGTTCTCATTCACTTTCTATACATATCTGTTACGAGAGTGTACTCCCGTAGATTTTCTTGCCTCCTACAAACAATTTTATCTATCTTCGGATCTACTTATAAACATTAACTTCTGCATATACATACTTGGATTTAGATTTGCCTTACGATGAATAATATATTCATTACAAATAAAAATGATCAAAACCTCATATGTTTTACGCAGTACCGCTGTATGCATACATACATAGATATAAATGTACGTTTATAACCAACAAATATTAGTTCGAAACTCATATTATAGAGGTGCTGATTGGAAAAAACGAGTGCGACCTCTATTTATATAACGTACTCTGTGGTCCTGTATTCTTGTAAAGTCTATGTAGTAAATTGTGGTTTTATGATAATTCAATGCATATGTGTAAACTCTAAATATTGAAAGTGAAAGTTATTACATTATAGACAGTAAAAAAACTATCCATAGTAAAAGAAAGACGTGGATGAATTTTTTTATTATTATTATATTATATTTATTATTATATTAGGTTATTTTCCTGTAATGTAAGTACATAATAATAATAATTTATTACGATTAAACAAAATACACTTTTTACGAAGTTACATGTGTTCAATAAAATCTAACCTCAAGATGCAATACATATAAACAAATTTTTGTACATATAAATTTTTCGAAAATAAAATATATGTCAAATTAACTCAAGTAAATATATAAGTGTAATAATACTATACTCAATTCATTCCGTACAAAAACCGTCACACAGTTATCCTAAATTCTTCATCCTAAACAAAAAATAGCAGGTAGGAGAAACACGTTCGGACTCGGTCGGAAGGGCCCGGGGCCCGCAAGCCGTGGCCCTAGACCAGATGATGGTAGCTCTTGTATTAAAGTGTCGCAAAAAAGTCTAGTTACCTTAACTAATTTCTTTTCTTTCGTTATCCTGGAGAACCCCTTGCGTTTTATGGGACAAAAAGTATTCTAAATGTAACCTTGTAATATTAGTTATTACTGTCAAGTTTCGTTAAAATCGGTTCAGTACTTTCAGCCTGATGCGTGTTCACAGGGACAGACAGACACAAAAATTGTAAAAAGATTATATTTGGCTTCTATATCGATAACAAAGTCTAACCCGATTATAATTTTCAAAAAATATTTAATGTACAGATTTGGCCTTGCTACAGTTTTATTATAGTATAGATTGTAACAGTATTTATGGCCAGACTAAGTAAATAAGTAGAATGTATAATTTACCTCAGTATAATGATGTCTGTATATCGATATCTGTATATCTATATATCAGTTTAATGTATTCTTCAAATACAACTGAGAGACAGGGCCAATGACATGTCTCAAAGGTTTCAAACATAACTATCGTAAAACAACTTAGGAATTCAAACCTGTTATAATCTTTCTATACATATAATAAAAATGAAGTTTCTGTATCAAAATAAAAAAAAAAAACTGATTGGATATGAAAGCATAGATAGACGTTACTGATAACAAAACTGCAATTTTAAAAATTGTCTTTCTGTCTGCCTGTTTGTTCCAGACAACATTTTACACAAAGTAGTCTACTGTATGCTTTAATACTGTCAGTGCAGAAATAAGATGCACGTTTAGAGTGCTATCCTAAAATGTGTCAGACAAAATATGTTATGAACTCTTGCACTTCTCAAATAGAAATTGTAAACTTCAAATATTCATTTATTATAACAAATTTAGGTGACTTGGAGTATGCTGTCCACAGAACTATTTTTGATACAGAAACAAACTAAAATAGTTCAAAAATTCTCGTATCTAAACCGCTGAGCGCAAACTCTGTGTTTGCATCTATTATTTATACTAATTCGGATGTTTCTAACTACTATCTATACTCAAATTCAGTTAATACGATACAGCTGTTCACCTGGACCTTGAAAAATGAAACCTTGATCTAACACTAAACCTTTGAGCGCAAACTCGATGTTTCTAACTATTATATATACAAAGATTCAGTTACCATAAATACGAAGTACAGTTCTTAACAATATTCTTATTATTAAGTAGGTATACCCGCAGATCAGCACGCGTTTTTTAAATTTGTATTAAAGAAATATAAAATTGTGAAACCATCTACAATTATAGAAATTCTCTTTAAAAACAATTGTAAGTACGACACGCACGTCCCTTATAGTAATATGTAACGTATACATTAGATATATAGATACTAAGTGTGGCAAATGAGGTTTATCATCAGCAACATATTTGGAACCTTAACCCACCATATCCCCTCAGTGCTTACTTACACTGTATAAGGAACTAATGGAAAAGTGACTTAAAGATAGATAATGATACAACATGCCCATATTATCAATAAGTAATAAGTTTAGGGTCTAATATCTTATTAGAAAGACCCCTTCTATCTTTAAAATTACTATTAATAATTATAATGTTGAATTGTAAACAATGAATGATCTGACGTCTTGAAATCTTGCATATATATAAATCAAGATATAAAACTTTACATCTATATGAGCTGTTTTTAATATTTGATAATTTAATTAAAATAAAATGGCCGCCAAAATGACCAAATCGACAATATAATTCAGAATACATACAGATATATGAATTCCAATTATATTTATTCTTGGGAGTCCAGTACAACGCACATGCTTACAGTGAACAACATATTTTTGCTAAATTTCATGCGGACGAAGATGCTAATCTAAAATAGAATAGCCTAAATTACTTTTTATAGGGTCAGCTATCTGCCAGTGTAAGTCTCGTAAATATCGGTCCAATCGCTTTAGAGTTAGCATTGCCGGCAAAGCCACGGTTAAGAGCTAGTCTAAATTAAAATAGACTAAATTACTTTTTATAATGTCCGCTATAGGCCGGTGAAAGTTCTGTATACATCGGTCGAACAGTTTTGGAGATAGCAATGCGGGCAAAGCCACCGTTAACAGTCAGTCTAAATTAAAATAAACTAAATTACTTGTTATGATGTCTGTTATCTGCTGGTGAAAGTCCCATGAAAATCGGTCGAACCGTTTTGGAGATAACATTGCGGACGAACCCGCGGTTAACAGCTAGTCCAATTTAGAGTAGCCTAAGTAACACGCTGTAATTTCAGCTATCTGCCAGTGAAATTCCCGGAAAATCGGTCCAGCCGTTTCAGAGATTACCTGGAACAAAGACAGACACCGATAGACAGACCGACCAACATTTTAAAAATTGTATTTTTGTTATCAGTAGCGTGTATATTTTCGTACCCAGACAGTAAAAGCAAATTATTTTGATATTACATACAGACACTTCATTTTTATTATATTTATATTATTATAGATGAAGACATTTCTTCACCAAACTTTTGAGAAATGAAACCTAGCTCCTACACAGTGAGATTACACATCTAAGCACAAACTAGATGTTTCTAGCTATTATCTAGAGTATAATCAAGTCAGCACAATACTACTCCTCCTACCAGTCAGCACAATACTGATACGTTGATCCGGCAATAACGGGCTAAATGTCTGAGCACAAAAATCTATTATGTTTAGGGAACGTACTCAAACCACGTGACCCGTTCAGTGCGTCTTCAAAGTACCTCGTCACAGGGAGGAAATGGGTTTTCTCTAAAGGAAATCTCATGCTTTTACAACTCACAAGCAGCAACACTGACGTACATATACCAAGACATCAGCTTTTATAACTTTATATATATATATATAATTTTTTTTTTAACCTTCTGTTTGCAAAAAATGATTAAAAATCGTATTTATAAATTACAACGTGAAGACTGAAGGGGGTGGGACGGGTCTCCTCATATACCACGGATGATCACTGAGGGGCGGGAGGAGGTTAAAAAGTTGTCAAATATGGGTTACGTGGTTTGGGTACGTTCCCTTAGATTTTAGTTACACAATGGCCTTGACCTTGTGTAACCTTGAGAAATGATGATTCGGCTCTGTGAGATCAAATACATTAAAAAACAGAATGTTAAAAGTAAAAGTATCATAGTCGTTCCACGTGAGTTACAATATACCTAATTAACAGTCGTCGCTGGGCGCGAGCTATGTACGTGTGGTAGGTAGCATGATTCGATTCCAAATCCGAACTGTGTAAAATTGAGTACGCGTTCTTAACGAGAGTTTTTATAATTGAATATAATTAAAATGTCATGATTACTGTTCATTCATTGCGAATGGGAATTGCGTCGACATTATATATATATATATATGTGTATATTTACCGCGGTTATAACTGTTTTATAAACATTTAGAGTAGAATGAAGTATTCGAGTAGCGTGATGTGTAATGGCATGTGGAGACATCCTTCGACTTCTCTATTCATTTCAACTCACTGGGTGATGCAAGTTTCATTCAAATAATTTAATTTTAATTAAAGGAATTTTATTTTAGAAGATAATTATTACAAGTATAATAAAAAGGTAACACAAAATAAGTGCCGTTGTTTCGTCGGGCATTCAATGAAGTGAGCCTGTGACGCAGTTTTAAGTAAAATTAATGCTACAGACACTAAATATAAACGAACATTGGTCCCACAGAATCTTTTCTTTTACTTTAATAAAGTACATTATAGTCACTATTCATCTATTTCAGTATGTTTACACCTCTGCATATGTCGCACAAGCACAAGATAGTTGTCAACAAAATGGAATTGTTCGAATATACTTATATTTTTGCAAGTCTGCCAAATGAACGATAATAAATGTTGCGTTTCGATACATTTATAAGACATCGTGATAGATGGGTCCCGAGGTTCCCGGCTTGTCGAGCGAGTGTTGCGGCGGCTCGGTGAGCGGCTCGGCGAGCGGCTCCGCGAACAGGTCGCCGTGCGGGGGCGCCGGCGCCGCCAGCTCGGCCAGCGCCTCGCTCAGCTCGAGGAAGCGCCGCTTGAAGCGCAGCCCGCACCCGCGCGACCGCCGGAACTCGAGCAGCGCGCGCGCCTCCCCCTCCACCTCCCCGCGGCTGCGCGTCGCCCACGCGCGCATGCGCACGCCGTCCCCGCAGTCCA
>MU158976.1:433322-479035 GCA_015888305.1 Antheraea pernyi
CCGACTCCTCCGCGCGTTCCCACGGTAACTCTACGACACGCACGACACGACACGCACGTCAGCACGGTGGCGCGCCGTCGCGCTGCCAGCCGAGGCCCCACGGACGGAAGATGCGCCGCGACTCGTAACTTCGGTACCATAACTTTAGGACTCGGGCACGCCTACAGCTAGGATACCAAAGATGCGAGCCGCGACCGAGCGCTCGCGGTACTGACCGCCGGCGAGCATCGCGAGCAGCACGAACGCAGCACCTCGGGCGCCGCGTACGGCACGGTGCCGCACACGCGCGACAGCAGGCGCTCGCGCCCGCCGTGCCGGAACACGGTCGCCATGCCGAAGTCGGAGATCTTGACGCGGTCCTGCTCGTCCAGCAGCAGGTTCTCCGGCTTCAGGTCGCGGTGCGCGACGCCGCGCGAGTGCAGGTACTCGAGTCCGCGCAAGGCTTGGCACCAGTACCGCCGGGCGCGCTCCTCCCCCATACCGGTATCCGGCTCTGTAAACGGTCGAGGATTTCGATCACCACATGTCCATGGAATTTCAAATATAGGGTTCCCGGATGCCAATCTTACCTATTCTATCAAATAGGTCCCCGCCCTGTGCATACTCGAGGAACATGTAATGATGCCCCTGGTGCGTGCGGTCTCCCAAACATCGAAGAACATGAGGGTGACGTAGTGCGCGCTGCAGGGCCGCCTCGCGTGCGCCCTCCGCGCCGCGCACCATCTTGAGAGCGACGGCGGCTCCGGAGCGCGCGTGCACCAGCAGCCGCACCCTGCAAGCGCGCGGGTGAGGGGCGAGGGGCGAGGGGACTCGCGCGGGGTGCTTGAACCCTCGAGGTCGCGGCGCCGCGCTCGCGACCCGCAAAAAACGAGCCGGTTCCGCATCCGAGTCGCGGCGACCGCGGCCGCGCACACACGAAACAAATATTAAATAACACTTATGAACCTCAAACATAAACCAATATACATATAAAATCTGATTGCTGGAGGTATTGTCATAGAGACGATAGGGATTTCCCCTGAATAAAAAATAACAGCAAATGCATTATACCATAGATTTTATTAATGCTCTATATACATAGTTAATGATTTTAAAAACATTTTAAACTGTTAAACATTCACACTTATTGAATTGTTTTACCTTTGTATTTATGTATTATTCAAAAGTACTGTATATTGTATCTACATATGAAGTGTTCCGGACTTGTTTAGTTTGTTCTAATAAAAACATTGACAATGGACTATCAGAAATAAGTAATGCTTTTGAAAATCTAAATTATTTTGTAATGCGTTTGTTGTCAAATTGTTTTTCTTGAAAAAATCTGTTCAAACAGACTTAACACAGTGTTTGGGATTTCCATATTTTCATTGACTATTATTTATGATTGTACGATTAATAATATGTAAAATCATTTTCAGTTTACTAGTGGTTGAAAAAGAACTTCACTATATAGTTTACATAAAATCAAATATCGCAAAACAGTGGCAAAAAATTATGTAAATATTTCAATACACAAATATTTTATTAATTATACTGACTTCATTTGGTTGAAGTTCATCAAAAGATGTTAATAATATATTCACCATCATTATCAGTAGATACAATTGAAATCTATCAGTGTTCTTTACAATCAATTAAATTCTATTTTGGTGGTTATGATTTAATTAAGTTCATTATAACTGCTTCATATGATTGTAGTGTGAAACTGTCACATAGAATGTAGTATTGTAGTATAACATTACAACAATTACAGTGAAATATGCAAAATACATTTTCAATTTACTTTTATACAATTGAAATGTTATTCAAAACTTTCGTTATGAATTGTGATCAGTTCAATGCAGATGTAAATGATCTAATTGTGTCATTTTCCTAAGAGAACAATACATACATGTTTCTTTATACCCATAGCATTTATGTTAATCTCACTACATACCATAAAGTACAGAGCTTTTTCATTAGTATATTATTTTTGGAAAAAAAAAACGAATTCCATTTCTAGTTGTTACCAGAGATCCCCTACATCATCATAACATTGTTAAAATACAAAACAAAACAAGGAATACCGTTAGTTCTGACCTGTAGCCGGTATGGCAATCGAGATACTCACTCTCCATAGGCGCCTTCTCCAAGTACTTGCGCCACGAACCAACCCTCCACAAACTCTGCCATCAGACGTTCTGTTTACTGTGTTCCGTGGTCACGACCACGCCGCCCATCAAACTCCCTCACCGGTCCTCGATTCCGTTTAGATTATATTCCTCACCGATACCTGTCATTGTTTTGTAACGTTTATCATGTAAACACTTGGAAGATTGCACGTAAGTGCAGCGGTATAATGATTCTAAATGGCGGAATGCACGTGGAGATGTTAGAACAAAGCAAGTCTGTCGTGCCGATATTGACTCGCGTTTGTTTCGCCTCGTGTCGATTTATTATTTGACTCGTTAAATTAAATTAAAACAGGATATAATTTCCACAAATGAAATAAACTCGGTAGATACTAACCTTACCAAAGATCGATGGACTGCACCATTTTGCCATCTTTATTTTCTTTCGCCACCCGGTCACAAATTTGCTTACTGAGAGAAACTTGACTGTCGTTGATACTCATCGGACTTTAAATTTGTCACAATAAAATATCAGTTGACCAAAAAATAGAGACAGTTCGTCTTTCGTGATCCGCCGGTAAGCAAATGCACTCCTAAGCGACGGCGGCAAATTTTTGTTCCGACATTTTTCAATAGTAGTAGTAAATCAATGATGGCCGCCGGGCAACAGCCGCCTAGACATTGGCTGACGAGGTGTTCGTTCAGAAATCTGTTACAAAACAATAGATGTATAGGCAAAAAATTATAAAATAAATGTTCAATTCTACTGCATTTTAAATCACTTTGTGACATAATAAGTAGTAAAATATATATAAATTAATTACTAAATTTCTTTATCGGTGTTCACTGTTGCCGTTTAAGCGACTTTGTCGCTAGATCTAGCGGATTTATGTTAAACGACTTTTTTTTCAATCTAGTGACAAAATTTTTTGCGAATTCTAGCAACTAATTGAATATTGAAAATATATAAATATTTTAGTACTAATTTAAATATAATTACTGAAACATGAATTGCTATTATTCATTTTGAAATTCCCCTACCAGAATAACGTTTGATCTCGGAGCTTAATCGGTTGGGTGCCTCTCGCTGTATCAAATGATACATCGGATATCGTTTTGTTTTTCACTTTCATTCATTTACTACCACCGCCAAGAGATAGAAAAAATCAGTTAATATGTTACGTTTTCGCAAAACAAACCTGCCTTTTTTAGTTTCTTTGTTAAATTGTCGTCATTGATATCAAAATCCATTCGTGGAAATGGAAATCTCTTTAAAAAAAGTCTTATGCTCAAAAGTTCAAAAGTAAGTAAAATAAATAAAATAATTAAATAATAATAAGTAAAATAAAAGTATAGAAAAAAAGTTTTTTTTTATCAAGGGGAAACTCCTACATAGGATACACCTCACACCGCCGGGGGATAGTGTGAGGGTTATGTCGGACTCCTACCGACTATAAACCCCTCGGCCGCTGAGCGCGAATGTGGACCAGGGTGCGGGGTGACGACTAGCAAACTCCACTGCCCTAGCCACGCGCTTCGGTCACCCGTGGATGGTAAAACTGGGGGACCCACCTCTCAGGAAGCAGCGGCTAAAGCCGTGTTCTCTCCGCACGAGCCTTCAATTCGCGGCAACGGACGCCCCAGCGTCCGCCACCTGAAGGTTCATCAGGGAGGCATCGGGTGAAACATGCCTGCACCTCCTAAAACCTGTTATAACTGATCTAACTAAAGCCGTTGCTCGTTTTATCGCAGTGAAATATACGCAGTATAGTATTTTTATTATATTTTTTACGATGAAATATTATGAATTTTTTAGCGACTTCTGGCGGATTTTGTAATCATGGATTTTTCAAAATCTAGCGACTTTTTAAATGACATCTGGAGACTTTTTTATTTCTTAAAAGGCAACACTGACGGTGTTGCCTGCAGCAATTTAAAAAAGATTCGGCATGTTGTTCAATGTTATGTTGCTATTAATTTTATTTATTTAATATAAGACCATATCAACATAACAGTGGATTAATTTATCTTAAGCATTAATATTCTTATGTAATTAGAATGCGTCTATATTCAAAGACGATCACAGCAATTTTAACCTTAATATTTTAAAGAAATATTAAATTGGGTTGCAAATGATGTGAGAGAGTATGAACTGAAACTTTTTCAATAAATAAAAAAAAAATGCTGATGAGATCCGCTATCGCATATGTTCATAAAAGACCTAACAATGACTTACTATCAATGTTCTTAATGTTTTAAAATATATATTTGTACAAAACAAAAATATTCTTAATACCTAATCAGTATTTACATACCATACCGAAAAACGTCCCGGTTTGTTTATTTGGTAAGTTTTACAATTGCCTCCAGTTTTCTTGTTTCGTATTAATAATCCTTAAAATTGCCAAACCTCTAATAATCGCCTTGTAGCACAAATTTTCTACTATCTAATGTCAGTAACTCTCAGTATATAGTATCTTATCTATGGTTGCTGAGATCAATGACGAAATGAAGTATTGGGTTCAACCCAACCAGCTTTGATAAAAAATGCTGTTTTTGACATTAATACTGACTTCTAAAGTAGATATTGTTTGGATTAGACTATGACAGTTAAATTTCGGATTTTTCCTATATTACTTATTATACTCTTTGAATTCACTTGAGCGTTGGACATAATGACTGCGTTCCACTAAGCGCTCACAACGCTGAAGCTCACGACCGCGAGTTTTCCCACTCCACTTACTCCCGGGCGTTACAATCGTACACCCAAGTGGAATGCATTATGGAGCGTTTTGAGCCTTCACGTAAATAATACAAATGGCGAACTAGAAATAATAAAGCAAAAGCTTTAAGAGGTTATGTCTTAACAGTAAATTGTTATAATTATTATGTAAATTGATTTAAGTATATTGCAAGATAAATGTATAATTCAATTTTTATATTTAATTTTAGTGCAGTATTTAATTAGCATTCAAATAAAATAAGAAGTTCTTTTGAGACAATAGTAGGATATTTGGTGATAATTGTATATATTATTGAACTATGTTATAAAGTGTACAAAAGATATATTTTTCTCATTTATCTTTATTTATTACCAGCGGCCCGTTCCGGGTTCGCACGGGTGGACAATTGTTTTAAACATTTGGGTTAAACATATGTGGATTGCCTAAAACTGATCATAGTCTTGAAAATCTTGTACCCGGCAATAATCCAACCAAGAATCGTAAAATAAATCTTACAGAAAGAAATGTCTTCTGTTCGAGAATAGATGATTGTACTAACCTAACAAAATGATAAGATAGAAAAACTACCCGGTGAATTCATCTGTTTTGGTGAGTGATAGCTTAACGGGAACTACTCTTTACTGTTTCTGCCAAATTAATTCACAGTTAAGCTAAACACTGGTGAAACACGCCATAAGCGTATCATCGTGTGCAATATTTCTTTGGCTCCAAACGAAGTCATCTGAAAAAGGGTATTGTATTTAGATATGTTTTTCAAAAAATGAGCATTTATCTTTATATTAGTGTAGACAAAATCATAAAATATATTTTTTGGTTTAATAAAAATATTAAATTATCATTAAGTGATTGTAAATTAATTTCCTCTTAGAATTTAACGATTCCAAAGATTTTTAAATAAAATCGAAAATTATGTAAACTTAATTATAACATTTCATGTACATAATATATTAATACACTTATATAAAATATATATAAATATTCTTTACTGCCTCAAATAACGACATTTTTATGGTCATTATCTTTATTGAAAATCGCGCCAATATTGTCAACGCTCACATCGACGCACCTCCAGACATGGGGCGTTGTGAGCGTATGTTATGACGCCATTAATGACGTTTTTAGCGCGACCGCAACGATCGTGTTCGTCAAGTGGAACGGCTAAAAGGCTATTGTGACCGTCTTGTGGAACGCGCCCAATATGTATCTTTTCCAAAGAGATCTTTTCTTTCTGTCACGTAGTACCCCAAAAACTACTAAACGGATTGTACTGTACGGATTGGCGGGATGTAGTGGTCTATATTTTAATCATAATCTTGTGTCATTTGGCTCTATTTTTTGTGATACCGGTGGTGTTTTACGTAATATAGTTAGCTTATTGTGCCCAAGTGAAGTGGATAGGAAATAATACCACGTAGCATGGAGTCTGACTTCCCAAAAAAAACTTTTTGGAAAATTCTAACAAGACGGCCACCATCTTGTTAGTTCATAGTAACACTCTGTCTGAGTGTGCTACGTGGGAGGAACAGCGCCGTATTCTAGCTGCGGTAGGAGGGAATGACTTGTTGCTGCTGAGTGTGGCTTTGGCCACACTCGGCAGCGAAGAAGTATGGAAGGCGATGGCCTCCTTTTGCAGAGACATCATCTCACAGAAGGAGGCGGCAGAGATGGGCCCGCGAAGATTAGCCTCTGAGCTTCCCTCTCCGCCACCGGAGGTCCGATATGATACTTTAATTTACTAAGATTTAATTTGGAGTATTTTCCATTTTAATCGGCGATTTGTTTGATTTTTATCCATCCATTCCCACGCCAAGCTGTTTGGGGGGTTTGTTAATCTTTTTTGTAGTTTCCTGGTTGTTCTAGGAATTTTCTAATGATCCTCCTAATGCCTTTCTAATGCCTCCTCATCCTGCCGGTCCTCCGTCGGCGGAGAGGGTTGCTCAAAGGATCATCGTCGCGAGCCCTCTCCGCCGCCTCCTTCTGCGAGATGACCTCCTCAGAGAAGGAGACCATCGCCTGCCACGCCTGCTTGCTGCCGAGCATGGCCGAAACCACACTCAGCAGCGATAAATCCGCCCCTACCGCCGCAGCCAGAATGCAGCGCTGTCCCTCCCACTCTGTCACTAAATAGTAGACCCTCATGCCACACTTCATCCAACTGCTGTGATATGTCCAGAAATGCAATAGTGCAGGACTTCTTGTGTTCGAAAGACATAACTATCTCAGTAGTCTATGAATTTGATCGGTGGTAGCAACGAAATCCCAATTGATGTTCAGGTATTATCTTTTACTATTCTATGACTGGTTACATCCATAACGATATATAGGATCCATATAGTTTTGCTAGTATAGGCTAATCATCCTATATGATCATGGATCTTTTATTTGGTTTTAGTAGCATAATCATTTGTGCAACTGGTGAGGGTGAAATTAGTTTATGCATTAAAAATTGCTGTGATTGGGTTAACCCACAGTTAGGTAATTCTTGCAGCAATTTATTGATAACGAAATGGTATCTTAGCGATTTCTTAGGGTTGCCATGGAGTATTATTCTTTTAATCTCTTTTTGTAAACCCTTTTTTTTATGAATCCCATGAATTTTTCTTCTTATTCCTATTTCTTATTCCTTATTCCTTATTCATAAGAGTGAAAAACATTGACCAGATGTTCTGAAAGCGTATTTGCTTTCTCCTGGTCACTGCATGTCCAGCTTTTTTCTGTTTTACTTTGTGGAGCGGAAATTGCTATGGGTCGCTTAATTTTCTTATTTGCGTTCCACTAGGACTAATATTTAGCTGTGGTCAGATCGAAGCTTTCAAAATATGCCTGTATTCCTGAATTTCGATCGTGTTCAAGAATGTGCTCTCCTATAGTATGATTTAAAGTTTTTTGTCCTTATTGTTTTTATCCAAAATGTTTGGTGATATCAGTTGGTCTGCAAAAATGCATTCATTTATCGGAATCGAAATCCACAGAGTATTTGGAATGTTTTTGTCAAAAAAAACTCGACGACAACTATGATATCATTCTGTTTGGAATTGAATGGGTTTAGTGAATTCATTGTTTTTAAGGTAGCGAAATTATTCCTTTTGCTATGTAATGTGCGTTTCTTTATAGTTTATTTGACTTTTGTAAATGATTTTTTTGTTACGATATTATTTTTTTATGTCACAGGACGCTAACGAACAGGTGTGTCATCTGATGTTAAGTGATCACCACCGTCGTTAACACTAACGCTAACAACACTAGGGGAGTCGCAAGTGCGTTGCTAGCCTGTGTTTGGGGGGAAGGAGATGGTTGGGGAGGGCATGTAGGCCTTCGGCGCTGTCTTGACAGAACGAAACGCAATAGTTATTGCTTACGCACTGTTATTTCACATCGGTGTTTTTGTGGGTCGGGTAGTAGTACCCCGGGCGAGCCGACCTATTCATGCTGAAACCAGTAATAGCTTCATCACGATTGTACCTCTACGGCCTAAAAACTATTTTTAATATCTGGTGAGACACACTAGCAGCTAATTAGCTGATGAGTGAGTATCAAATAACTTGCAGATAATTTTCTTGTGTGGGAGTTTGTTGCATGCTGTGGCATTTCTGTTAGGCAAGAAATGCTTCATTGGTTTCCTTTTGCTGAGGTTTCACAAAATTTCAAGGGATAGCCTCGTAGGTTTTTATTTTCATTTGACTTATACATATCTTTAAGGCTGGGTACATCGTAATAACCAGTGAGGATTTTATAAGTTTCGATTAACCTGCCACTTTGTCTACGCTTTTCTAGTCTGGTAAGACTAAAGTATTTGAAGCGCTGGTTATATTAGGTCTTTACCTATGAAATTGCCGTTTTGTATGAAAAAATTTAAACGATTTATTTTCATGTATTTTTTATTTGTATTAATCGAAGTAATCACCCATGCAATCAATGCATATTTGCATATGCCAACGCAGTGGCAGTTTATTGATGCCCTTCTTAAAGAAATCAGCTGGACGGGAGGCAACAAATTCTTCAAAGGTATTTTGTACTGCCTCTCGGGAATTGAATTTTTTTCCCGCCAAGGAGTTATCCAGATTCTGGAAAAAGTAGTAGTCTGTAGGCGCAAGGTCTGGTGAGTAGGGCGGATGACGGAGAACTTCCAACCCCAGTTCTTACAACTAGGAGACCATCTGCTGTGCAGTATGAGGTTGCGCGTTGTCGTGCAGGAGCAGCGGAGACGAGCGTTTGGCCAATGCTGGTTGGAGATATGGCAGCTTCTCCATCATTGTGTTCAGTTCTTCACAGTACACAGTAATCACGCCGGCGCTAGACCACCAAACAGTGAACATCACTTTTCTAGGGGTAAGTTTTCTTTTAGGTGCTGAACCAGGATCCAATCAACTTGCTGAGCGCTTGCGGTTATCAAACAGAATCCATTTTTCATCGCAGGTAACAATGCGGTTCAAAATTCCTTCATTTGTGTGTCTGTTGAGCAGTGCAAGGCACGTCTCGACGCATACTTCGCGCTGGCGATCATTGAGTTCGTGGGGCAACTAATTGTCAAGCTTTTTTACCTTGCCTTGACGCAAATGGACCAATATTGTTTTGACGCTAACGTCGAAAGCTGCTGCTAATTCAGCCGTAGATTGTGTATCATCAGCTTCCACAATCGCCTTTAATTCGTCATTGTCGACCAAAGTCTTCGGACGACCGCGAGGTTCATTTTTCAGGTCGAAATTCCCAGAACGGAAGCGAGCAAACCAATAACAGGTGGTGCGTTGGTTTGTAGTGTTAGCTCCGTAAACGTCGTTGATGTTGCGTGCCGCTTGTGCCGCGTTGCTGCCACGACGGTACTCATATTCCATAATTACTCGAATTTTTAACGTATCCATGATGACAAAAAAGATTGAAATGCGATGAAAATGTAACACTAATCAATAAACAAATGACTACTTTTGGAAAAAGAATTCCATGTTTTTAAAATAAAATTAATTTGAAATTAGAATTCTTAGTCAAACCAAATTATTTTGATTTGAAATGGCCAGTACTGCAGAACGGCGAGTTTATATTATATAACTTTTTTCTTCTTTAAAATAAGTATTTTTTTCTGTCCTGTGGCTGGAAGGGGGCAAGAAGGGGGCAAAGTTTTACCAGTTGTTGTTCTAGAGCGAGAGGGGTCTCCCTACAGTAGTAAATTCTTTCAGAGTGTGGAAGACACAGAGATGGAGGTTTGCCTCTCTGCGGACTCCGCCTCCGATGCAGAATCCTCGGCAGCGACAGAGAAGCCGCGTCCCATATTTCCCAAGGTTCCGAAGAAGCAGAAAACACGACCTGCAACAACCGGGGACCACATTCGACTGGCGGCGCACCAATCCGAAGTGATCCGTTTAAGGAAAGAGGAACTCTACCTCAAGGCGGAGGAGGAGATAAAGGATGTGGCCTCCAGGGCTAAATTAGAGCGAGCTACGAAGAAGTTAAACACTCCACGTTCGCAGCAGCAGCTCGCTCTCGACCTTACCAAACGGATAATGAGTGATGTGGATATTATCCTCAGGGTATCCGAAAACGACTCAAGGGCGGCCCTAAACGAGGCAGCTGTGTCAATCGCTGACGCTACTAAGATACTAGTGAAACGCTCGGCCTCGGAGGAGCTCACTAAGATACAGAAGGCATACGAAGATTTATTGGCTAGGGAAAAAAGGCAAGCTGCAGAAATATCATAACTGCGTAAGGGGATCGCAGAACTAAGAGCTGATCTCCAAAGGACCAGATCTCTGGAGCCTGCTGCGATTGCCGAACCCACGCCTGTTCCCGTGCCCGTAGACGTACCCGAAATTTCCCAGGTGCGGAAAAAGTGAAAGACGAGTGAAGAGTTTCCACCGCTGTTGCAGTCGCAGTATGCGGATAGTGTAGCATTGCCTGCCTCAGCGGTAACAGAGCAGCAACTGGAGCAGGCAATGCAAACTATGTTGCACACGATCGGCAACATAATGAATGCCCGTATAGACGCTATACAGGAGAGGCTCCTCCCCGAGAAGAGGATGCGGCCTTCGTTAGCGGCTGACAGGAAAGCGGATCAGACTGTGGCTGAGGTGGTAGTCGCGCCGAAGGCTGGGTCGTCCAAAGGTGCCTCTTCTCAGGGAGCGAAGTGGAAGAAGGGCGGAAAAGGTGGCCAAAAGTCATTTGACAAAGCACCCGCCCCAGCTTATGCCTCCGTAGTAGCAGTAACAAGGCGGCCATCTGCGCCCATACCCGCTGAGGCAGAGTGGGTGCTCGTCGGAAAGAATTGGAAGCCAGTAAAACAGAAAAAGAAGAAGAAGAAGGATAAGAAGAGCGCGGCCTCCAAAAAGGAGAAAACCCGCAAGCTTCGGCGCAGAGTGGCCGATATCGGTATTACTGGTATCAGTTGGTGAAAGGCGGCAACCGGGGCGTACCTATTCGAAATCCCTGGTGCTACCAGCAGTGTCAAAGCAGATGCCTTGGCGACGAAAATTAAAGAAGTAGTGTCGGCTGACGTAGTTAAGGTCTCCAGGCCAACGAGGTGCGCGGATGTGCGTATCTCGGGCCTGGATGAGTCCGTCACACCAGGCGAAATAGTGGCTGCCGTCGCTGAGGTTGCTGGGTGTCCCCCGGGCCAAGTAAAAAAAACGGCGTCCGCCCCGGTCTTAGGGGCCTGTGCACGTCAATTGTCTCGTGCCCGGTGGAGGCAGCCAAGAAACTCGCTGATGGGAGGCGGCTTCTTATAGGGTGGGTATCGGCGCAAGTAAAGGTCTTGCCACCCCGGTCCCAGAGGTGCTTTAGGTGTTCAAGGGAGGGGCACGTGGGGGTCAAATGCTCCTCTAAGGTTGATTGTAGCCAACTGTGTTTCTGGTGCAGTCAACCGGGGCATAAAGCCGGCGAGTGTAGCTCAGACCCCCACTGTGCGGTCTGTGAAGCTGCCAATAAGCCCTGTGAGCACCGAATGGGCAGCAAGGCCTGTGGAAAGGCAGTGCAGGCTCCTTCCAAGAAGAACAAGGATAAGAAGAGGGAAAGGAACCCTCCCCAAACCTCGACGTCATTGGTTGCCAATGAAGCGCCAACGACATCTTTGCTGGTTGAAATGGAGTGCCAATAAATTAAAATGGCACTCCATTTCCTTCAAGGGAATCTCAACCACTGCGCCAGGGCCCAGGACCTTATGTTCCAGAGTATGGTTGATCCACGTTGCTGTGATGGCAAATTCCACCTGCCGGAAACTGTAACCGTGCGGTCCATGGCCCTGTATGGGGCCCCGCGTGGGCGTGTGGCCTGACGGCCAAGAGTATCGCACAATTGGGAAAACTGCAGAGGACGTTGGCCGTTCGGGCCATTCGCGGGTACCGCACGGTTTCTTACGAAGCCGCCTCCCTGATGGCCGGATCCCCACCAGGGGACTTGGAGGCGAAAGCCCACGCGTCGCTCTATCAACGACGTCGTCGTCGTCGGGAAATCGAGGCGCTGAGGTCCCAGCTCCTCCAGGTCCTGGTGGTCCAGCAGTGGACTCAACGACTGCAGCGACCGAGCTACGGCGTAGCGATTATCGAAGCCATTCGGCCCGTCCTGACCGAATGTTTGTCCAGGCGGCATGGCACTCTGAGCTTCCGGATAACACAGGTGCTCTCGGGGCACGGTTTTTCGGGAGCTACCTGTGGCGTATAGGCCGGGAACCGTTGCCAGGGTGCCATCACTGTGGCTGCGCGGAAGACACCGCGCAGCACAGTTTAGTCGAGTGTCCCGCCTGGGAACAGCCATGCCGCGAGCTCGTTGTGGCCGTTGGCCCGGATCTCTCGCTCTCGGCTGTCATCCGTAAGATGGTCGAGAGCGAGAGCGGGTGGAGCTCCGTCGCCTCATATTGCGAGGCGGTTATGCTCGCAAAGGAGGCGGCGGAGAGGGAGAGGGAGCTGACCAGCCAGCTCCCCTCCCGCGGTCGACGATCATGGCGGCGCAGAGTCAGCGATGACCTGAGGTCGCCGTAAAAAGGGCCTGCGGGCGGCGGACGCGGGCACGTCCGTCACTATGGCAGAACTTCAGCACAGGCCCGTGTGGTTGAGGCGCATTGTGCCGATGCGCCTCCCACGATCGTCGGGGAGGGCAACTCTCTCCCTCTCCTGAGGGGTCTACGATTCTGACCCCTCGACCGCGACGAGGCCCCTGGAAAGGGGCCGACACCTGCTGGGGAGTATACGTAGCGCCAGTTCGGCAGCTCCTTCTCCCCAGCCTATGGGTGATTGAAGGCACCATCGGGTTTTAGTCCGTGCAAGTCGGACATACCCCACCCTCAGCTGCCCGGCTAGGGTGGGAATCCGTAGGGATATCCCCATGTTAAAAAAAAGGTGTTGGGTTCAGATGGCCACCTTCTGGTTTCTTCAAATAAAACAGCGGTGGACTTTCACAGACTTGACTTCAGTGGACTGTATATACGACAGTTTATCTGTACTTATTACATAAATAAATTTAATAATATAATTTAATAATAATAATATAATCTAATAATAATATTAGCTAATAATAGCTCGTCTGTCTGTAACAGACACATTAAACATATACATATATCGTATTTATTATTATAAAAGACATCCCATTACACAAACATTACATTTAGTTACATTACATTAGTAGAGAGAAATATATAGAAACACGACAACTCCTCTGTTCGTAGTACATAGAAACATTTATTTACATGGAGACCTGATAACTCATCTGTCCTTAACAGTAGGTTTTCGGAAACTACCCTATAGGATTCGTCAATGAATATGATTTTTAGTATGAAGGGCGACCGTATAGAGATTATAAACAATTTACTGTTTTAATTTAGAAACTTGAACTCTTGCGAAAGTATAAAGCCATATACTTTAATATCTTAAATTAGTTTCAATTTTATACCTGAAATCGTTGTCGAGGAAAAGTGTCTATACACATAAATATAATATATAGACCGGCGGAAAATGAAGTGATCGTGTAAGAGCTCCGTTTTTTACTATTACTTTCATATTACTTTGTGATTATTGATTACTCCTCGCCACACCGCGCCGCCCGCGCCAGGGCACCGTGCACTCAATTAAATTAAGATATTTGAGGTGCACAACAGCGCGGCGCACGACGCTAATTCACATGTCGTTATTATTGCAAAATAAATAGTGACCTCGTAATATCGAGTAGTCTAAAAGGGATTAAATATTTTCATTCTTTCTTCATCAATATTTAAGTTTGTATAGAAAGTTATAAAATGTTAGTTAAGACTGGATGCAGCAGGACAGCGCCTGCGCGCGCGTCGGAAAATATTTAAACGTTATCGCGACCCTGGTGCAAGCGGGAGGGGCAAAAATGTACTATCGCGGCTCTTGACGATGGTGAACGCTAAACGGAGTCTAATAGTATGTGAGGTGGGATTAAACACTCGGCCTCACCGGACCGGGCTCCAGAGGTCACACGACGTTAATTCCGAATTAAACGAGTTGAGCCGTTTGTAAAGAACGGAAAGGTCGAAGGAGCTAAACGACGGCGTACGCGCATTAGCGGAGCGGCGGCGCGGTACTTCCTGCCACTCGCGGACCAGCAATGTGTCGGTCGGGTCGGATCGCGGCGGACGCGTCGCGCTCTCTCTCTGCTTACCGCTCGACGCACACGTCGCTCACCGGGACCGGGATGCTGGGACGCGTTGTGGTAACGGCGCTGTGTGCACTCTGGACGGCGCAGAGCTCGCTGCTGCCGCTCGACACGGAACATCTGCGCGCAAGTGTCGGCGGCTATGCGGTCATGAACTGCCACCTAGACTTCCCCTTCGGCAATAAGATCCCCTACCACTTGCACTGGGATAAGGACGTGAGTACTGAGTACCTGCTGCTTTTACTCAGCTAGATACTGTAGACATTGAAAGCACTTCAAAAGAAGCATTGGCATTAGTTTAGCGCTGCAATCGTAATCCGGTCGACAATCAACCGTGCCTCACGCTTCTCACTACTTTTGTTTGACGGACAGGCCACCAAACCCCTACGTTGTTAAATTAACCTAATACGCCGTTCGTTACTGTTTTCAAGGCGCGTAAATTGGCCTGACAACCTTGTCCGGCAGCGACTCTTATTCCACGGTCTTCATTCGTTTCCTGTAAACGGCTTTTCGAGTACTAAAAACTGAGCAAAATTCATCCACTGTCTGTCAGGCATTTTACCTAAACCCTAATTACAATGCAGTATAGTTTAAAACTTTAAATCATATTAAAATAAAGTTTAATCTATTCTGTAACGAAATGAATTAAACGTCTTGTCAGAATGACCAAATAAGATCATTTTAAATATTAACCGATAATCTTCAAAAGACGTAAGAGGAAAGATTTAGAAGGAATAAGATGAAATAGTTTATTTTGAATAAACAAAATAGAAAACAAGTTCTTATTTACTTGAAAGTTGTTTAAACGACAACAAACTGCTTTTAACAGAAAATGTTTGAAATTAGAAATATAATAAAAGTGAAGCTAAATCCGAGACAGTGTTAGCTTTTTATTTATAACATCATTGTCGTGATACGTTTAAATCTACCACTATATTACAATGATATTAGAAGTAAAAACGTACTAATAATCTCATTGCTATATTACATTCTTATAAATAAGTGCCCGATATGGCTCACCTAACTTCACAAATAATAAATCACACCTTTAATCAAAAAAATAATTAACTCAATTTTTTTTGTGTGAAAATGCGTTTAAAGCTTGGCCGTGTCCGCGTGTTCTATTTAATCTTGAAGCACTGTGAACTTCACTGACTGACTGTGAAGCACTCGCTTTATTAAAAAAATATCATTATTGTAACAGAATATACGTTTAAATAAGCATTTAAAGGAAAGTTAGTGTTTAAATCAGTTTTTTTTAACAAATACATTATGTAACACCTTCCATACAGATGTAGTAACAGCATAATGCATTACAATAATTAGCATAAAAGTCACCGAAGTCGCAATGTCACCGAAAATTATATCTACATTTTGTCCAATAAAAAAAAAGAGCGTGGTGTCCCGCCGCGCGGATGTAGTGAAACTTCGTAATGTACAAATGAAAGTAGGAAGGGGTAGAAATTGGTTTTTAGTGAAATCATATTGTTTATTTAAGACAAACTTTATTAACATTGCTTACGATTCACAATTGATTGCATCTTTTAATTATCATTTTCGAGTAGAGAAATATCCAAATCTATAGCATTTATAATGGGATTACGATAACTAAAGTAAGATACAAAATCTTTGAGTTCTATTTTATTTAACATTTCTTGCAAATACTGCATCAAGGAATATTGGACGCTACTCGTTGCTAACGCTCGCGCTGGCCTGTAATAGGTATAATAGGTATGAAGCCAGCAAACAATGAGACAGAAATATACATACTATTTTATATTATCGGTCTCTCCTCTTTGTGCCATGCTTCGTAGCATCCCCACTCCCGTCTTCTAAGCATAGTCGCCTGTAATTAGTGAGCCAGAGCGAGAGAGCAAATGTAGGTGTGTATGTATATTGCACACGGTTTAATACTTGCTTGTATTTGAGCATTTAACATGTGTTTTTATATGTGAAAAGCACGTGAGCTAATACTACTGTACACTGTAACATATATGTGAAATACAATATAAAATATATTTTAAAATTAATCAAAATACTTTCATGTTTAACAAATAAACTTTGTAATTATCCTGAAGTGGCTGTTGAATTGAACGTATTCTTCTCGCAATGTTATATTATGTTATTTACTATTTGGTCAAAACTCTTAGAGTGAAATCTTTTTTGATTATAGAGCAAAATCCAGCGAAAGCGCCGATGAGAAAATGTACATTGAAGTATTAGTCTTGTATGTTTTAATAATACTGTTTACCCGAATATTCAGTATTTAGAGTTTGTATGCGCAACATTGGAACCACAGATATGTTAACGCCCATATCGATAAAAGGTGTTTTTTATTCAATATGCAATTGCTATTCGTTACTGGTTTTACGGGATCAAGTTTTCCGATGGCGATTTCCAAGCACAAAGCTTTCACTATTTTCGCCAATTGCGATATCATAAGTGCTATCTGCGTAGCCATTTATGGCCCTTCAGTAACCTAGGTCTATAGTTGGCTTATAATTGCTTGGATGGGGGTGGTTGCATGGAAGAAGTATCGTATAATTTTTTTTTTTTGTTACTCGTAATTTTAAGTGTATAATCTTCTACATATGTAAAATGGTCAACGTGTCTAAAATAAATATTGGATTGTATAAAAATTGAACATATATTCGTCAAAGTAGTTTTGCAATTGACACATTATTTTTGTAATAATATTTAAAACATAAATGTTAATTACGGGTTATCTTTCAATATAAGACATATCACGAAGTAAATATTATGATACACCTAATCTGTTTGTATACAAGGGTTTTGTAATTATAAGTATTTGCATGCCTTCGGTACTGTGTTATGTTCTATGGTGCGGAACTCGAATGCGCACGAGTAAGTATTAAATAGGGTGGCAGTTCACTTGTGATGTCGAGACGTCGTGGCATTCTACAATTATGTATAACCCACGGTAAAAAGTATAGTTCGGGGATCCGTTTGTGTATCAGTAAGTTGTACGATTCCGACATCTAAGAGTGGAACAGAGGCGGCGGCGGCGGCCGCGTCATCGTCATCATCGAATCATCTCGCGCGCCCCTTCAGGGGCGTGCGGGGAAACCGTTCCAGGGTTGCCCCTCTACGGTGGCCGTTCGGCGAGACCTGTGTCAACAGGTCTGTCTTTAATAAACACTCGTTCTCTCGAGTGCGTTTGGGATATCATTTGCGGTGATTTTCGGTGGTCGGGCTCCCTCGCGGGTTAAGCCGGGGTGTCAGCCGGTCCGTAATGGCCATCAGTGCTGCAGGTAGTCCGTCAATAGGGTCCGGCATAGTTCTTCTGCCTCAGGATTTCCGTTGCTTCTCGCTAGGATGTCATTCAAGACACCCAGCATTCTTATGTTCGATCCGGGTGAAGTAGGCGGCTGGGACGCCTCTCTTCCGTTTCGACTTGTCATGGCTTTCTTGCTGCGCGCCTGTGGCGGTTTCGTCGCTCTCTCGGTATCACCACACCGGGCGACGGTCCCCGCACGGCGGTTGCGCATTTCCCTGCGGTACACTGGGCACCGCTGAGTATCATTGGCTGGATGTGCGCCCCTGCAGTTCGCACAGGTTGCCGGTTCTTCACGTGGGCGTTCGCAGAGGTGCGCCGGGTGCTCCCCGCCGCACCTAACACAGGCTATCTTGCGGTGGCAGTGGTGCGACGAGTGCCTAAATAATTGGCACCGATGGCACTGTGCCAGGCCTCGCTTGCCACGCCAGCCTTCAATCCTGACGTCCATCAGGAGGATCTTCGTGACGTCGTAAATGGCCGGAAATAGGCCGGGCGTTCTATAGAGTGCGCAGTGGTGGATGCACCCGAATCTCCCACGGCGCGCGTCTATCGCTCGGGCGTATGCCGGGTTAAATCCCTGATCTCTCAGGGCCGCGACAATGTCCTCGGGGCGGGTATTCAAGGGAAGGCCGCGTATTGCGACCTTCAAGTTCGGGATGAATCGCACGCCGTCTCCGTACGGTCGTGCGCTCGGCTCGTGCCCCAGCATGTCCGCCAATCGTTGGAAGTGCGCAAACCAGTTGGGAAAGCGATCAACAACGATCGGCGGATAGCGCTGCCGAGGCGCCGGATCGGTCATCGCGGCGGGTTCCGAAGTGGTCTTCGTGCCGGTATAGCCCGATGTTACTTCGGGGATCTTCAAAGGTGTCCTCGTGCCGGTATAGCCCGATGTTACTTCGGCAGTCTTGTATTGTGGCGTTGCAGGTGGCGCCACTGGGTGTTCCGTATTTTGTTGTGACGGTGACGTCACAACAGAGGCATACGTGGGCTGCGCACGGGCAGCCCCTCGCGGCGTAGCCGGTGCTGACGCGGGTGCGAGCGTCTGCACGGCTGGGCGGTCAACGTAAGGCGCGCGCGGCGTGTCGTGTCGCGCGGGGTCTTCATTTGTTTTCATCTTCTTGGGGTGGGGGGTCTTGATGATGCCCGGAGGAGTTGACGGCTGCGACGATGTTGAGGTCGTCGCGGTGGATGTCGCGGGAGCCTCCGCCTCGAGCTCGCAGCGCTTCCGCCGAAGCGCGCGACCGAGTGGGCTAATTTGATCATCCGGGATCATCGGGGGCGCGAGCAAGCCGCGAATGGCGCTCTCGAGCGCCTTCGCGTCCTCGGCGGCGATCTTCTTGCCTTCCGCCGTTGCCTCTTGGACCCGCAAATACAGCGCCATCCACCGAGTCATCCCCACCGACAGAGCCCCAGCTGTAATCAGCTGGGCGAGAGTGAGAATATCACTCTCGTACGCTTCTGTCAGTGTTGACGGCCCGGCGGGCGGCCTCTGTCGCGGGTCCGCGGGCACGATGGCAGGCGTAGGCACGGGTGTGCGGAGTTCAGGGGGCGATGCGGTGGTAGTCGTGCAGGATGCGGCGGCGTCCATGGGCTTGCTTAGGGTCGTCGGTTGGCTCCGAAAAGGGCCTTTTTTTGTTCCTCGTCGATCCGCAGGCGGTCGCGAAGAGGTGGCGCTGGGGCGCATCGTCGTGCAGGACAAGCGAAGTTTGCGTAACTCGCGGAGCTCTGACATACGTCCTCGTGCGCGAATGACGATGGAGCAGATCCGGCCGCGTCATGCAGTGCGACATGTTTAAATATTATGCATAATATACTACTCTGTGAGTGCACCTATTTTGTGATAGATATACAATGTCCACAATTTCTTTGTATATATATATAAATATATGTTTATCATAAATATTTAACCGATACCTATAGTATGGCTATGCTTATATATTGTTGTACGACAATGAAGCTTAAAGTAAGAAATTATAGTTTGCGTATTACGAAATAAATATGAGTATATTGCGTTTAGCTACTAGCAATTTAACACACAGGCTTAAAGACGTTTGCCCCTTAACTCTTGGTAACTACGGACATCTCACTGTTAAGTTTCTTCTCAAATCATGTCGCCTATATCCAGTGCTAGCTAAGCAGGCAACAAAGTACAGGAGGACAGATGTACGAAGGTGGAGTTGTTGCGGATGTGAAGTAATCATACTACGAGTGGTATAAGAAAATCATAATCAAAGACATTAACCATTGGGAGACATACAATCGGTATTAGCATGGTTTGGAGCTAATATTATGTCCAAGTATTTCAGTAGAAATATAGCGCGAGCGCAGTAGTGGGCAGTAGAGCTGTACCATATGTAATAGGTGCGGTCACATACAAGGTACGCCGCGCCCTCTCACTGTTGGTTGATGTCAGTTGGCGACGTGAAGTGAGGGGTCAGGTGATCGCCTCTATCGTATTGTTCGAGTGTACCACAATGTAGTTAGGATATCCTATTCAAATGCAACAGCCGATGTGTCGTCAAACCAATATTATTATGTCAGATATACCAATTTCACCAAAGCTTCGCTGCAGGGAGCCTTTGAAGCTTACCTATATTTCCTAACTTACATCTTATAATATTAGTAAGTCCTTGCATATAAAATTTACGTGTTTTCGAACTGGTCACTATGATCTCAAATATCTGACCTTTTTGCTAGGATTTCTTTCGGAATTCTAACAATTTCATGCAAAATTCAATTCCGATGAGGCAGTCCAAACCCCCTTTAAAGATTTTATTGCGTTTCGCTCCTACATTTTTTTCAGCAATGGAATCATTGAACGGTACCTATAAAATGGCAAACGTGCATAGATAATAGTAGCACATACTTCAACTGATTTAATTTATTATCTCATAAAAAAAATTCGTTTCAATTTTTCCAAATATAACGTTAATTTCATGTGTATGTTATGTGTGTATATATTAGCGTTTGATACTTTGAACATTTTCTCACGTAAATGTTGAGTACAAAATCAAAGTATCCGACACGAGCGAACCACTACCTTATGCGATTATACGACGAGGTACATGAATTAATTGTAACAATGAAAATGACATATGCGTTTGTATTAAGTCCATTTATTTGTTACTTTTCTCTCGTAATTAAGTCTCGCGTCGTCATTAAAATTGGAATAACTTTTCATAGAGTGAACCGATTCTAAAGAAATCAAGACTAAATGTTACTCGAGGATAAGCTTTATGATTTTTTTTGGTAAGTTTTAATCGTGAACCAGTTACTACTTTAGTAGTGATGCATGTCCATACAAGCAGACAGACAGACATTTCTAAAAATGATTGAAATATATTTTATTATTTATTCCAAGGTAACATTGATTTTCGCAAACATCGAAAATGTACAGACACGTTACATTTACATTGTTGTTATATGTATATATATAGATTTTGGAAATTTCTTTACGAAATGTCTTCTGTGTATTTTAAGGAAATTCGATACGAAATCGGAACGTGACAAGTTATTTTTAAAATTGTCCTTCATAATTTACCACATAATATTTGATTAGATAGCCCAGGTCTAGAGAGTTTAGAGGGTTTTCCCAGTCAGCTCCTATATACTTCATTTTATATGTCTCCTCGTTTAAAACTGTCTGCCTTTCACGTTCTTCATAATTCACGTGCAATGTCTGTACTACAACGATTTAATAATTTTATATTTGATAGCAACAACCATAAGTGACATTCTATTTATTCCGGATTATTTATTATTTATTCTATTCTATATCTATACTGTTTCCTGACCCACATTTTCAATTTTTTTAATATATTGTATAACAATAACAATGAGTTTATATCAGGCATATACAGTGGTGGTCGTATAATTAGAAACACTACCAACGGTCCTTGACATTATGCAAGATACTTTACCGCAATCGTTTTTATTTTGAAATTAAACAATAAATAGGACAACAATATGTTCAACGATTTATCATTTATTAGAAAAAACAATATAAATCCCACTACACAAGTGCAGTTTCAATATTACATTACGGACAAACGTTTAAATCAGTTCTAAGGTATGAACACTACTAGTTAGAAACAACAACAAAAAAGTATAAAAAACAATATTTTTTGTAAGCATTAGTAATAAGTATTGTTATTTACGAAATAAATACTATCCACAGCCTACCAATAGTTATAATTAATTTTTAGTGGCGTGTCCTTTATTTTAACAGCACTGCAACGACGTGGTATTGATTCAATCAATTTCATACATTTTCTAGGGGGCTTGAATTCCATGCTTCAACAACGCTTCATATAGTTCGTTTTGACCGGTGTAACGTTTGTTTGAGACTTTCTTTTTAACAATATGCCAGACATTTTCTATCGGGTTTAAATTCGGACTCTTTGCTGGCCAGTCTAAAACGGATATACACTGTTCGCTAAGGAAACATTTGGGGCTATTGGCCGTGTGTTTAGGGTCAGTGTCATGCTGAAAGATCCAGGTTACAGGCAAATCATCGTCCGAGTATGGAATCATTGTGTGCTCTATGATATTTTTGTATTGCCATTGATACATTGTACCTTCAATCTACCGAAAGTGTCTAACTCCACATTCGGAAAAACACCCCCAATCTTTATTGTTACCGCCACCGCGCTTTTACCGCCACCTTGTGTATTTATAATTAAAAGCATTGTTTACAGGACGTCTAACATAAGCGCTAGGCGCTAGCGTAAGAAGCGGTATCTTTCGAGAGATTCTTCCAAACAATTTAGCTTCCACTAATCTTCGGCGTATCAGTGTTGACGAGGTGTTTCTCGGGTCATCAGGCGAAAAAACGTCATTTTTAATCTGGTTGGAGTCTTTAATTGGGTCATTTTTAGCAACACGAACGATTAGCGTATCTTCTCTGGGAGAGGTTTTTCTTGGCCGAGCCTTTCTAAGAACATTTTCAACAGTTCCATGTGTTTTATAATGATCAATTGCATTAAAAACTTGCTTTTTTTAAATGTTTCTAATTAGGCGTCCAAACGTCCAGTAACAGAAAAGAAACTCCTACATGTGTAAGACTCACTTTATAATTAAAAGTAAGATAAGTTTTATATTTTATGCATTTAATGAGTTTTTTATTTGAGTGGCTATATTATTGCATGATTATTAATTGTTGAATGTGTATATTTTTTACGAACATTTGTACGTTGAAGTTATACTTTTTTTATTCATAAGAAGTATTTCTAATTATATGACCACCACTGTATAATTACGTGGCATTGACATCTAGAATTAATAAAAATGAATTAATAGTTCTCTTTTTCGTTTATTTTAACCTCAGACCCAAGTAAAAAACTACTTGGATAGTTCGTAATTTTATTAATAGCACATACAATATATCATATTAATATTTAATTTTACTAAACATTACCTATAGTAATTATAGAACAATATAATCCACGTTCAATAAACTAAATATTCTTATTTTTTATTTATACAATTTTAACATATAACATATATGTTTTGAAAAGCATAATTCCACACCCTAAGACTTAAAAACTTTAGTTTATTAAACAGCGATAAAATTTATTTGCAAATCGTTGCAGCGATTTCATTGAAAAGATGTTACTGTTTAAAATAAATCAGATTTTAGCAGTTTATTCCTTTTTATTGTCATATAATTGTGACTAGCTGACCCGTGCCCACTTCGTTAGGCGGTAATAGGCATTATCAAGCTACGGTTTTTTTTAGAACTCAATTATATATCTCTCATCGTTAAGCCAGTGTTCGTAAGAAACTTTTTCGTATGACCATTTTATCTCCGACTCCCCAGATATTACCCCCTACAACCTCACACACTTTACCTTTTTATAATATAATAATATAATTAATTAATAGCTTCTGCCCAGGACTTCGTACGTGTGGAATAGTTATTTTGTAGCCCAAGATACAGACAGCGGAAGTTCTCAAAAGGAAAAAAACCCCGATTTTAAAATATTATTCATTCGTGCTCCGCTCCTATTGGTCTTAGCCTAATGATATATAGCCTATGACATTTACAAATAACGTGGATTTCTATTGGTAAAAGAATTTTCAAAATAAGTATAGTACTTCCTGAGATTACCCCTACAACGTCACAAACTCGCAAACTTTACCTCTTTATAATATTAGTATAGATATTTCGCATTATATTCTGACTAACTTCATCAATTAACATCCTGTAAAAACTAAACTTTTCTGCATTAAATTTCTATTTCGATTTAGTTGTTTGATCCATAATAAATTGTATAGTATACGTAAAATCTGCAACCACACTTAATCTCTTCAAATTTATTTTCCTTTTGATATATAAAACATCTTTCTTAAACTTAGATACATGGTGTCGTGGACTTTTTCGTAAAAGTAATGAATATTTTTGCTATAGATTTTTTTTCATTGCAAACTCTTCAAGCTGCGCTCGCTATATTATAGATTTTTTTGCCGAGATCAATTACATTTCTTGTGATTAATTATTGAAAATATATATATTTGCCATATTAAGTTCTTGCCTTGATAACGTTTGATTAACAACTTCAGCGTTTGCGATATTGATCATGTTACTTCCAGAATTGTAGTATCCACGGTTGCACTGACCACGTTGAGTTGGTTGGGGATACCTTGCGACTTCCATCCATCTACCTAAGTACTGTAAAACAAAAATGTTATTAAATCGAACAAAAATTTTTGGGTCGGCTCGTCCGGGGTAGTACCACCCTCTCATAGAAAACCGACGTGAAGTAACAGTGCACGCATTGTTGCGTTTCGTTCGGCCAGTGAGAGTGCCGGAGGCCCAACTCCTTTCCCCTCTCCTCCAAAGGGTGGCAACGCACTTGCGACTCCTCTGGTGTTATTAGTGTCCATGGACGGTGGTGATCACTTAACATCAGGTGACCCACCAGTTCGTTTGTCACTTATGACATAAAAAAAAAGTCAAAATTATATCGAATGCAGTATAACTGTTATTTCAGATCTTCGACCTTTACAAAGCTATATTTGAGTCGTTACATTCAAAAATAAGCGAAATCCAATTATAGCCGTTTCTGATATTCTACGTTACCTTTCAAAATCTTCGAATGTTGTTCATGTCAAATATGAAGATCATAAAAAAAACTTTGAGAACCCCTTGTGATTTTTGGGACCAAATGTATCCTAGATGTTACTTTATAATATAAGTTATCACTGTGTCAAGTTGCGTCAAGATTGGTTCAGTATTTCGAAGTGATACGCGTATACAGAAACAGACAGATAGACAAAATTTTGTACAAATTATAAAGTTTGTTTGCTTGAACTCGCCAATCTCCAGCTATACCTGTCCGATTAAAAAAAAAATGTAGGTTTAGATAGCTCATTTGTCGAGGAAGGCTATAGAGTATTTATTATCACGCTAAGACCAATGGGGGTGGAGCACCGAAGAAGAATGTTCCAAAATCGAGATTTTTTCGGGTTCGGAGGCCAAAAGTAATTACACGTGGACGAACTCGAGAGCAGAAGTTAGTATGTTACATCGGTGTTTAAACTACTATATTACGAAATTTCATGAAAATCAGTCTGGTAGTTTTTGCGTAAATTTCTTCTTCTTTTGTGTTTTCTTAAAAGTAAAATAAACAGACATACGAATGTGATATATATGTAAAACATGTCCTAAATGTTATACCGGTGTATAAACTATTAGCCGACCCGTGCCCACTTCGTTGGGCGGTAATACGTAAGCGTGGAATGGTTATTTTGCGCTAAGACGCAGCGGAAGCTCTGAAAAGGAAAAAATACCCCGATTTTGCAACATTCTTCATTTCTGCTCCGCTCCTATGTGTCTTAGCGTGATGATATATAGCCTGTAACCTTCCCTGATAAATTAGCTATATAACACTGAAAGAATTTTCAAGACCAGTAGTTCCTGAGATTACCCCTTACAACGTCACAAACTCAGAAACTCTACCTCTTTATAATATTAGTTTAGGTTACCAAACCAAATTTCGTCAAAATCCGTTCAATAGTTTTTGCGTGAATCCTGTACAAACGACAGACAGACAGACAAACAAAATTTTTAAAAACTAAAGAAATGTGTTCTGTCATTGATTGTAAACCCCCCAGAGTATTTTTTCTTTAAAATATTTAATGTACAGATTTCGTCCCGTTGCCCTTTTATTATATGTATAGAATGAAAAAACCTTCCCGGGATTGTCACCATTCACCTCGGTAATTCTACATAACATTCTTACATTCTTTTGTGTGAAAACACTACTACGAGTAGTTGTCATAAAATGTAATTAGTCTTTGCATATCATAACGATGTCAGGCCCTGGCCGCCAACCAGCCCGTTAAACAATCTACTAGAAATGTTATCTGCCTACGTGCGTCTTCCTCAGGGATTAATTAGGAAGAATGATGCGCCAGAGACCGCGATTATTCATTACCTCGGTTATGTAGCACACGAGAACACACCTACATATCTTTCCGTGTGGATCGTAATTCACAAACTGCATTCGTTTTAGAACTGTTCATGTATTATTGTTATTAATCATGTAGTATTAAAATTAATCTGTTGTTAATGACTACGTCCGGTCACCGTACGACACACCCGAGAGGCGAGACCACAACGCCACCCGGGGGAGCCACTGACTGAGTTTATCGGAGGTGTTACTAATGACCTCAAACGCTATTGGTTGAAGTTATCGGCTGTTCATTATTCACTCCGGGGTTACACACAACACACCGGTGGTGGGAGTTCGGCATATAAATGGCAAGATGTCGTTGATCTATACGCACTTCTATGTCACAGTTATTGTAAGGGGAAGCTCTGCCCGGATAAATAGTCACAGTGCCTACAGAGTATTATTGCTTTCCCTGACTGACCGGTACGTATTTTGTAACGCTGTCTTAGAAAATGTTAATGCATATTTTAATTTGTAAAATTTATACATTTGTTACATGTTACATCCAGGAAGGATTTGGCATATTATTGTTTGTATGTTATATAAGTAAAACTCAATGTAGATCCGGTGTAATGATAAAAATATAGCAGAATTTCACGTGTAAAATATTGGTGATGAAAGTATGCAACTACATTCAATAATTTCCATGTCTAAATTGAAATGCTCGCACTATCATGTTCGTTCTGCTCGAAACCGTGTACCGTAACGGAGCACATGCACTAGTTGTAATCGCTACAATAAATAGAGCCCATACGTTAACATTTGCTTTAGTTAATGAATTCTGGTTTGTATGCCTATTATCCTCACAATTGTACATATAATATTTACTTTTAGCAGGTGGTTTAGGTCACAGCATCAACGTCCAGCTGTAGAGCTTGTGCTCCGTTCATCCTTATTGATCGGGGGCTGCCCGACTTAAGAAGGCGGTAACTGATCAGTGGACCTCCGATGGATCCACCTACTGTCAAGAGTGGCCCCTGGCGCCAGCACTTACGTAAAATTCGACACCTGAGACCAAGGACCAATTCTACGACAAACTCGAAGAAACAGTACGCGCAGTACCTCCAACTGACAGACTGCATATCTTGGGTGATTTTAATGCTATGCATCAAAGAGGCGCTAAAGCACCATCAGGTGCCTTCCTACTTGCGTAGGATTCTCGGATCCTATCTGGAGGACAGACACGTGACGTACATCGGACAGGACGGCGGCACGTATCGGAGGATAATGTCATGCGGTGTTCCACAGGGGTCGGTTCTCGGTCCACTTCTGTGGAACATCGGCTATGATTGGGTGTTGCGTGACGTTCTCCTGCCTGGTGCCACGATCATATGTTATGCAGATGACACCGTTATAACAGTTCGCGGAGACGCTATCCGTCTAGCAACTGCTACCGTAGCACAGGTGGTGCATAGAATACGGTCGCTGGGACTAGAAGTGTCTTTAAACAAAACGGAAGCTATGGTGTTCCATGGCTCACGCAGGGCACCTCCTGCCGGTACTCACTTGATTGTCAGCGGGGTACGGATTGAGGTTGGAGCTGCCCTCAAATATTTGGGTCTGATGTTAGATAGCCGCTGGACGTTTGGTGTGCACTTCAGCCAATTGGTTCCCCGGGTCACGCGATGTGCGTCGGCTCTGGTGGGTCTGCTACCCAACATCAACGGTGCTGGATCTGGTTGCCGATCTTTATATTTGGGGGTAGCCAGATCTATGGTTATGTATGGGGCCCCAGTATGGTACGAGGCCCTGACGACCAACGGTTCTGCGGTACTGCGGAAGTTACACAGAGTGATGGCCGTCAGGGTCATCCGCGGATATCGTACCGTCTCGTACGAAGTGGCGTGCCTGCTGGCGAGCTCCCCACCATGGGATCTGCTAGCACACATGTACGCAGACATGTACTGGTGGCGTAGAAGCAGGCTGGCACGGGGCGAAACCATTGTGCCTAGGATGGAAGAAGCCTACCAGGCCCACTTACACAAGATGGTGTTACAGATGTGGAAGAAAAGGCTGTCCTCGCCCAGTGCTGGCCTCTGCACTGTTGAGGCCATCCGTCCTGTTCTAACGCAGTGGGTAGAGAGAACCCATGGAGCCCTCACCTACCGATTGGTGCAGGTGCTTGCTGGGCACGGCTGTTTTGGCAAGTACCTGCACCAAACGGCCCGTAAAGAGGTGGACTCTCGTTGTCACCACTGCGTTGGATGCGACGTCGATACAGTCCAACATACATTGGAGGAGTGTCCGGCGTGGACTGCAGAGCGTAATGAGCTCGTGGCGGTAGTGGGCAGTGATCTCTTACTGACGGCCTTGGTTAGGTCAATGACTGACAGTGAGAGGTCATGGAACGCTGCAGTCACCTTCTGCGAAAGCGTTCTTGAGAAGAAAGAAGAAGCAGAAAGGCAAAAGGAAAGGGAGCCAGACGCCCCGGCAATACGACGTAGAAGAGTCGGTCGTGGACGCAGGAGAGGCTTTCACGCAATGCCTCCATCATCATCATCATGTCAGGATGTAACAGCTTGGCTAGAATGTCTCGGTGTACACGGCATAGGCAAACTAAACTCTAGTGGGCAAAGACTATTAGAGTTTTATTCTAGACACCAGCTGTGTGTAACCAACACCTTCTTCAAAGGCAAATTGATGCAAAAAGTCATCCGCGATCTAAACACTGGCACCAATTAGATCTCGCTATTATTAGAAGGAGAGACTTCCTAGAAACACTCCATACCCGTTTCACAGCGCTGACTGTCACAGTGACCACAGCCTTGTCTCCAAAGTCCGACTCCATTCATCCGACAGAGAATCCATTCATCCAATTCATTTCAACGGAAAAAAATTAACCTCTGCATGATCCGGAATCTAAAGCGTCGCTTTTTTGCCGGGCTTGTGAATGCCTATCACTACGGCCTTCTTCCAGGCGGATGGAAAATGATTCTGGAACATGGCCACATTGAAGATGCAGACCAATAGCGCTACGATCTGATCAGAAAGGAGTCTCGGTACTTCGTTCCTGATCCCATCGGGACCTGGGGACTTCCTAAGCTTTAAATGCTTGATGGCATCCGATACTTCATCAAATGTGACAGGGGTTAGAGTAGCCGCCGTAGTATTTGCTGTGTTCGGTGAACACTATTTTTCTAAACTTGCTGCGAGAGACTCTGCCTTGTCTAAACTATCGAATGCGGGAGGCAGACCGGCGCCTCTATCGAGAGGAGGCATAGGAGTAGTCACGTCTGAATTTAATGTTCGCACGAGCTTCCAGTACGCCAAGTGAGACGGACGGATATTCTTCAGAAGCTTCCACCACCTCTATCTGTTTGTTTCATAAAAAGGCAGCTACTAGATCGCGCTGTGTCCTTAGAGATATCGCGTTATAAAACGAAAGAGATAGGCCGCGCGGTTTTACACGATTCATCGTCGCGAATTTTATTTATGTTGATTATCTAGTTAAAGTTAATAAAGTTAAATCTATTATCTAGTTTAGTGATCACCACCGTCCATATACACTAGCAACACCAGGGGAGTCGCAAGCTTGTGTATGGCAGAGAGGTAGGAAAGGAGAAAGGGGAAAAAGCAGGTGGGCTTCCGGCGCTCTCACTGACCGAACGAAATGCAACAATGCAAGCACTGTTTTATTACCTCACATTATTTGATTTTATCTATATTTTATGTTACTTGTAAATATGCGTTATATGTGCTGCTGAATAAAATATCTTTCTTTCTTTTCTTCTTCTTTCACTTTTACTTCACGTCGATGTTCTGTGAGAGGGTGGTACTACCCCAGACTAGCCGACCCGTTTATGCTGAAACTAGTAATAGCTACAGCTACAGCTACAGAATTGTGGGGTTGGCGGCGGCACTTGGCCGGCTGCTCCCCCAACATAGGGCGATGGCCGTCTACGGTGCCCCCGGTTTGGGCCGATGCTCTTGGTGCCGCTAATGTGCGGACGATGCGCACTGCAGGCGATCATGGCGTACCGCACCGTGACCTCCGCGGCGGCCTTTGTGCTCGCCGGCTCCCTACCCTGGGAGCTGGAGGCGGGAGTTCTAGCCGCTGTGTACGAGTTTACGGCGACAAAGGAGAGTATCGGGGAGCCTCCGGCTCCCAGGGAGATTGAGGCCAAGAGAAAAGAGGGCTGGGAGGAGGCGAAAGAACGATGGAGGCAGGACCCGGCGGACGAGCGGTATGGGCGTTACGCTATTGACGCCGTCCGTCCGGCCCTGCCGAATTGGATAGGGAAACGTTGGGGCTCCGTATCCTTCACACTGGTGTAGGTACTCACTGGGCATGGTTGCTTCGGGTGGTACCTGCATCAAATCGCTCGTAGGGAGTCGACCACGTATGCCATGAATGCGGCGCTGCGGAGGACACCGCGCAGTACACTTTGTCTAAGTGTGTTGCGTGGGAGGGAAAGCGT
Organism: Antheraea pernyi; assembly: GCA_015888305.1. Taxonomy (NCBI): domain Eukaryota; kingdom Metazoa; phylum Arthropoda; class Insecta; order Lepidoptera; family Saturniidae; genus Antheraea; species Antheraea pernyi. Next base: position 463,941 of record MU158976.1, read on the forward strand.
TGCATTCTGACTGCGGGTTAGATTTGTCGCTACCGATTGTGGTTTCGGCCATGCTCGGCAGCGAAGAGGCATGAAATGCGATGGCCTCCTTCTGCGAGGTCCTCATCTCGCAGAAGGAGGCGGCGGAGAGGGTCCGCGAAGATGAACAGAAGAGAAGTGGCCCTCTCTGCCAACGGAGGACCGGAGGGTAGAGGCGGCGATTTGCCCTTCTCCTCCCACCATCGTAGCCGGATCGGGGGGTCCATCTTATTGCACGGGTCCGGTAGACGAGGGGAAGCAGCTGGTGTGTACCCAGTCTGTCCCCCTATTACGACGGAGCCCGGCGGCCACCTTCCGTCGGTCGAACCGTTGGGGCGGCTATCCATGGGGAATAGAGTAGTTCGATCCCTTGCCGCCCCAACAATACGGTCGGACGGTACACCGTGGGGTTTTAGTCTGTGCGAGTCGGACATAACCCATCCTCTCCCCCGAGAGGGTGACGTATCCATAAGGGATTTTCCCACGGTTATTAAAAAAAAAGACCTTTGTTTGTGACAAAAAAAGATCTGGCCGTCCACGTAGTGTTCGTACGAAAAAGATGGTCAAAGCAGTAAGGGAAAGAATTCGAAGAAATCCCGTCCGAAAGCAAAAGATTTTATTTCGGGAGATGAAGATAGCACCTAGAACCATGTCGCGTATTTTAAAAGATGACTTAGGACTTGCAGCCTATAAGAGACATACACTGGTAATTTCTTAATTGATAATTTAAAAAAGAATAGGGTGGTAAAATCGGAACAACTACTGAAGCGGTACGCAAAGGGAGGTCACAGAAATATTTTGTTTACGGATGAGAATTTTTTTACAATTGAGCAACATTTTAACAAACAGAAGGACTGACTTCCCGACTTCAGTGATGGTTTGGTGGGGTATTTATGTGTTTTATGTTTTAACATTTTGTTAAAACATAACACAATAACTACCTGTAATTATTATGTAAATATATATATTTATTTAAGGCCCGTAGTGTCTGTAGTGTTGAGTAATAAACATTGAATATTATCTATAAAGTGACTCTTCTTGAGACGGTAGTGAATCCCTTAACAACTTCAATAACCAAGAATGGCCCTTGCAGCAAGACTCGGCGCTGGGTCATAAAGCTCGGTCTACGCAGTCTTGGTTGGAAACGAACGTTTCGGACTTCACCAGAGCTAAAAACAGGCGGTTGTCTAGTCCCGATCTTAATCCGCTGGATTATGATTTATTGACAGTTTTAGAGAGTACGGCTTGCTCTAAAAGCCAAGAGAATTTGGAGTCCCTAAAACTATCCGTACGATTCCCATTTGCATACGGAACAATTTTCCCATGGAAAGAGTACGTGCTTCTATTGATAACTGGTCTCAACGTTTAAAGGACTGTATTGCAGCCAATGGAGACCACTTCGAATAAGCCTTTAGTATTTTAAATTGTTTTATATTTATGTATTAAACTAACGCACTGTAAAAGTAATGAATGTTATTTGCAATAGAAATGTATTATTTTTCTTTGTTTCAGTATTTATGGCAAGACTAGGTATATCATCACAGTGAGATTAATAGTAGCGGAGCACCAATGAACAATGTTTATAAATCGAGGATTTTTTTTCTTTTGAGAGCTTCTGCTGCGTGTCAGCGTTAGCCCAAAGTAACTATTCCACGCGAAGTCGCGGGCAGAAGCTAGTAATAATATAAAATTGGTATCAAATATTCCCTCAAGTATCAGTCATTCTTAATTGTGTGCTCACAACTACTAGATACTTATATCACATACATTTCATAAATTTTGTTACTCTACTAATACGGTACACTGTTAAAATAGGTAGTTGACTATAATTTGCTGGATGTAGATCACCTACGCATACGACGCTAAACCAATGATATCATGTGCCAACTACATACCAGGAGTATAACGCGACACTTGCGAGAAAACACGTTTAAATAGATAATACGTTCAGAGATTACGTCGCACTGGATGGTATAATGTTGTCACTATATTGCTATCTGATCACTGTGTTGTAATTAACCATATGAAATATAAATAAATTATAATTATACATAAGAGATGACAGCAATGAATCGCAGATGTTAAAAGATTGAAAATTCACTATACTAATAACTCACAATAATTTATGTAATCTTAAAGTTCAATTTCATCCAATTCAAGTACACAATTAGTATTTACATATGTAATATTTAAAATTATGAGCTGTCAAGTTGTTCATCGGGCTATAGATCTTTGTTAACTTATTGCTTACATTCGTGCGAAGATTATAGGCATAGTACAATGAACTTATAGCAGATGGTGAGCGTGTTATACTTATAAAAATATTTAAAAAAAATTTATAGCATGATTTTGGTTAAATTGTAATAAATAATTTTTCTCTTTTTTCTGAGGAATCTTTTAGTAAGTTCTTACCGAATTATACTTCGTTGTCGAGTAAGGTTAATACAATAGATTAAATTCTGGATTAGGAGATTTATCTTGGGAGATATCACTAAACATCTTTATGGTTGTTGAGAAGAAATTAACCAAGAGATGTTCCATAGTCCCATTATCTTCAAAATTCTGCGATTCTTCTATCTATACATATAATAAAAATAAAGTGCCTGTATGTAATATCAAATTTTTTTTTACTGATTGGGTACGAAAGTATATATACTACTGATAACAAAAATGCAATTTTTAAAATTTTTGTCTGTCTGTCTGTTTGTTCCGGCTAATCTCCGAAACGCCTAGACCGATTTTGACGGGAATTTCACTTGCTAATAGCTGAAATTATAGCGGGTTACTTAGGCTACTCTAAATTAGACTAGCTATTAACCGCGGCTTTGTCTGCAATGCTATCCTGCTGCATGTCTGCAGGTCTGCTTGTAACCGCTAATCCAAAACGGTTGGACCGATTTTCACCGACAAATAGATGACCTTATAAAAAGTAATTTAGTTTATTTTAATTTAGACTAGCTGTTAAGCGTGGTTTCGCCCGCAGTACTATCTTCAAAACGGTAATGTAAATGTACATCTTTATAATAATATTTTGAGCTATTATTTAATTAGTGCCTTATACAGTGTAAGTGAGCACTGAGGTAGTTATATGGTGGGTTAAGGTTCCAAATGTGTTGCTGATGACAAACCTCATTTGGCACGCTGTTTGTATTTATATATCTAATATTGTACACGTTACATATTACTTTGAGTGGCGTGCGCGTCGTACTTACAATTAAAGACATTTAAAGAGCATTTCTGTAATTGTACATACTCCCACAATTTCATAATTCTTTAATACGATTTTAAAAAACACGTGCGGATCTGCAGTTACAGCCAGGATATTTTCACTCCTCAGAATCGGATTTGTATGGAAAAGGCTCGTCTAGCTTTGGTTATCAATCAACTTACTAGATGGCACTGTTATATAATTTTTTTGGCAAGTTTGTTAACAATATATGGTGGACGACAATTAATTTTGACATTTCAAACTGACAACTTTCAAATATTTATTTTCATTCTCTTTGTTTACGTAACTGTTATGAGAGTGTGCTCCCTTAAATTTTCTTGCCTCCTACAAACAATTTTATCTATCTCCGGATTTACTTATAAACATTGACTCCTGCATATACATACTTGGATTTAGATTTACCTTACGATGAATATATTCAATACAAATAAAAATGACCAAAAACTTGTACACGATTTACGCAGTACCGCTGTATGCATACATACATAGCTATAAATATACATTTATAACCAACAGATATTAGTTCGAAAGTAGTATTATAGAGGCGCTGATTGGAAAGAACGAGTGGGACCTCTATTTATAAAACGTACTCTGTGGTTACAGCTAGTCTTTAATAATCACAACAATTCTAATTTAATCTAACCTAGCACATCGCTTCTGATTCCGGACAAGGATAGTGACATGGAACACTTCAGGTGTATATATGTTATTCTATGTGACATTGTAATTCTTGTGATTGGTTGAGCAACGTCGGACCTACAACATCGAAATTGATTATTTTATTCATCATGGGCGGGTGTATAGTAACATTCTATCAATTTCAAATATTAATACTTAATTCTGAGCGAAACATTTTGAGACTGATATCGTTGACTAGTGAAGTAAACCAGCTGATTTACTAAGAAATTGGTAATTTGAGTAGATACATGTTGACACTAAATATTTTTGTCAAATTAATACTCGAGTTTCATTTACAGTAACAGTACGAAACAAAAATTGCATATGTTTGATTGCATATGTTTTAGACCGATTTTAATAGCTTTTAATAATGTTTAAATCCATTCCAAATATCGTTTTCTTTTAAATCTGCAATGACTACTCTTGTTAGTCGATATAATAAGTTGTTACGATAAAGGAAAAGTTACTTATTTATAAATCATAGTACAAGGTTTGTTATTGGTTCACTTATTTAATAATGAATTCTTATTATTATTAGCTAATAATGAATTCTTGTTATTATTAGCATTGTTATTTTTCGCATCTCATATATATATATATTGGCGCACACATATTTACCTATCCGATTATATCACATTGGCGTGTGTTCACCAGGCGATAACAAACAGGTCTCAATATAAAGCTTCTAATAACGGTCAAGTAGTTTAATAGACGCGTTTTACCTGAAATAAAACGCATATTAAAATACTTACCTTATTAGAAGCTTACCTTTTAACTCTGCCTGGTGTATATTTCGACACAATGACGAACAAATATGCCGGGGCTCACGTCCACGACTTAGGCCCCGCCCCCTGGTGAACAGTAGGGAGGTGCGAAAGGGATAGCTATATAAGGTAGAAAGAGAAGTGAACGGAAACAGATACGCACTCTCAATATAAAGCTTCTAATAAGGTAAGTATTTTAATATGCGTTTTATTTCAGGTAAAACGCGTCTATTTTCTTCATAGCTCGGTTTTAAATTAAATTACTTATCATTTTCATTTTCGACTTATGAAGAGCCAGTGTTTTGAAACAAGTCAAGTATGCGTCGCGTGTCTTTACAAGCATGAAATAGAAAAATTTAAATAAGTGTTATAAGCGTGTTTACGTAAAACTTATGATAATATCTTTAGGATGCAAGACAAAATTAATATACTTATAAACATTTTAGTATGAGAAAATTTCAACGTCCAACAGTGCGACTGTCTTTTGATGTGAAACATCTATAAGTATAGGCGCACCCTAAACCTGATTTTGGCTTGGCGACGTGTGGCGACACAACACAAATAATTAAAAACATTTGCAACCCTATTAGTAAAAATATAAGATTCAAATTGTTTTATACTTTGACGTCATACACATGCGATAGAGACGCGTAAATAGAAACGTTTTGACGTCAACATCCGTACCACGTTGAAAACAGCGGTTCTCGTCCATCATCGATGTTAAACAATGTCGAGTGCGGTCAGTACTTGGATGGCTGACCGCCTGGGAACACTCCGTGACGTTGACTTTGTATTATTTTAAATTAGGTATAATATAATACTTTTATAATACCATGGATTTTTAATTTTTTTAATGTTTTAAAATTTTATAAATATACATATAAACTGATCAAAGTCTGTACTAAGTACATAAAAAAAATAATTGTACAAGTTATATGTATAAAAGAACATTGCGCCAGGAATCAGCTATGACATATATAATGGCCTTTACGTCTACAGAAGACGATTTAAACAGCGTTATGAAGACATTTTTTTTCGTGGCTATATAACCCTATTCGGGAACGACAGCCTCGCCCACAGGATCGACAAGTGAATGTCAGGTCCGGAGCTGATTGGTCCTTATGTGAAGACAGGTGACGTTTAGTACGTTTGTGTCGAAGTAGGTTGAACCACGTTTTATGGTGGGTCTTGACGCCTTTATGAACGCACCGCTTCCATCTGTTTCTGTCTCGGGCGAGCTCCTGCCAGAGTCAATGCCAAAAGAGGACATATCTCTCTTGGCGCAATCTTTAAAACGTAGCAATGGCCTCCCAACATTTCTTTTTGCATACGCTATAGCACCCAGTAAGATACGTCTTGGCATACGGGATGTATCCATGCGGTACACATGTCCTAGCCAACAAAGACGCCTCTGTTTCAGCCCAGCAGCTATGCTGGACAATTGAGCAATCTCTAAAACTTCCTCGTTTGTGATCTTATCCGCCCAAGTTATCCCCAGAATTTTGCGAATACATCGCATATGAAAAGCATTTAGCTGTCGTTCTTGTTTTGCACGTGTTGTCCAGCTTTCTCCTCCGTATAAGAGTATGCTCAAGACGCATGTTTGGTAAAAAAGTTCGTGTTTTAACATGTAGATTTGGAAATGTGACGTAACGAAATTTGGGACCCCTCCAACTCCCTTAACTTGCGACATTATTTAATAATAATATATAATAATAATTATATAATAATAGTAATAATAATAGATAATATTTCTCTAATAGAGTTTATAGTACATGCCAAATATGAAATCTTAGTAAAATAATTTAGATATAGCAATTAAATTTTCCGACGCTTCGTGTTAGCAAATTCGTAAATAACATTGATGGTTCACATCTGCCAGACGCCCCGTGATGACTCAATTTTTATTTTATTTTGAATTACATCATCCACAACGAGATAAATAATTAAAAATAAAATCTTGGTGCTGTTTAATTTATTAAAATGTCGTGTTTTGATTCACCGGTTTAAGCTGTTCGTTGTCCGTCAGTTAGTCTTAAGAACTTTATTGAATATAATATTTATCGTTAAATTCTATCACGCCTTATTTATTTTTTCATTCATTGAAATACTATTTCATAAAATCAAAGAAGTTTCCCTTAAATCGCATATAAAGACATATAATTTTTATATATGGCGACAACGGTAAGGCGCCACCTTGCTATCTCAACGCCGGGCAGTCTATACAACGTACGGGTTTTCTCTGAGATCTCTCTTACACCGTAGGGCGAGACGATATTCTCGTGGTACAGTGAGGAGCGACGGGCGCGGCTGGCGGACCGCTGGGGCGGACGCGTGCGACACCTGAGCGACGGGCGCGCCGGCCTCGGCCTCGGCTCCATCAACGTGAGCGCCGTGCGCGAGACCGACGCTGGTCTCTACCGCTGCCGCGTCACCTTTCCCAACCGCACGCCGCCCACGCGTAACAACGGTACCTTTTATCGGCTTGAAGTTGATGGTGAGTCCTTCGCAACGCATCATACTGCCACCACTGTAATCACACCTGTGCATTTTCGCACCACCAGATTCTAACATGCTCTAATACACAGGGGGTAACCTGATCGTAACGCCGCCGATGAATACGACCGTGCTGGAAGGAGAGCGCGCCGAATTCGAATGCTTGCCAAAAGAACCAGGGTCTACAGTGGTGTGGTATCACGATGGTATTCCGCTTGTGGACCTGCTTGAGCTGGCGGCGCGTACTGACCTATGCGCTAATGGCAGCCTCGTGCTGCGACGAGCTGATAGCTCTGATCCCGGCGAGTACGAATGTCGCGTGAGGGATTCTGCGGACCGTATACAGAGTGCGGCCGCCTTTCTCGACGTACAGTGTAAGTGTTATCTAACGCTTTTGTCGCTAGTTACTCGCATTCTACCCGCACTCATCTCTCATTTGATTTCAGACAAAGCGAAGGTGGTATATTCACCGAAAGAACGTCACTTCCCTTACGGAAAGCCGGCCAGCCTCGACTGCCATTTTAGCGCTAACCCGCCACTGACAAACCTTCGTTGGGAGAAAGATGGCTTCCTCTTCGATCCATATAACGTGCCCGGGGTATTCTACAGTAGAAACGGAAGTCTATTGTTTAATCAGGTGCGAGCGAAATCTCACTGAGAAATTTTGTTGCATTTGAACCACAAGTATATCATATATCGTTCGCAGGTAGACGAATCGCACGAAGGTGTCTACTCGTGCACACCTTACAATGCGCTAGGGTCGGAGGGCGCATCGGGCGGAGTGCGCGTGTTAGTGCAGCGCCCACCGGCACTGGTGGCGCGTCCGCAGCCGCTGTATGTAGCGCGGCTCGGCGCGACGCTCACGATGCCGTGTGCGGCCACTCCGCACGACCATCGCGACCCACCCGTCGTTCGTTGGACTAGAGTAAGAGACCTGAGGACATTTAGCCACTTACGATCCCAAGAGAATTATACCCTTAAACAATATCTATATTGATTACAGAAGGATGGCGAAGAGTTACCCATGGGGCGACACTCCTTGGATGACGGTAACCTTACGATCACGGATGTATCGGAAGAGAAGAGGATCGCGGAGTGTATGTCTGCACGGCCAGTAATGAGGCTGCAGCCATTAACGTCGAGACGGAGTTACTGGTCGAGAATGTCCCACCGCGGGCTCCTTATAACTTGACAGTGACGCCTTCCCGCCATTCGCTGCACGTGTCTTGGGTACCAGGTAAGGTTCGCATAACACGATGTGTTGCTTAGCGCCCCGCTACCCCGTTGCCACAAGCTTGCCGGCCATTATTCTCATTTCAACAGGTCACAATGGGCTTGAAGTCGACTATAACGTGTGGTATCGCGAACGCACTGTCAGCGAGTGGCGCACGGCCAGTAATGAGGCTGCAGCCATTAACGTCGAGACGGAGTTACTGGTCGAGAATGTCCCACCGCGGGCTCCTTATAACTTGACAGTGACGCCTTCCCGCCATTCGCTGCACGTGTCTTGGGTACCAGGTAAGGTTCGCATAACACGATGTGTTGCTTAGCGCCCCGCTACCCCGTTGCCACAAGCTTGCCGGCCATTATTCTCATTTCAACAGGTCACAATGGGCTTGAAGTCGACTATAACGTGTGGTATCGCGAACGCACTGTCAGCGAGTGGCGCACTATGAAAATATTGACGAAAGGCGTCACTGAGGCGACGCTCGTAGGCCTGCGCCCCGGCACCGAGTACGAGTTGCGTGTACTCTCGCAGGATCTTATCGGTGACGGACTTTTCAGCAAGCCGATCTTCGTTCACACCATTGGTTAGTTGCTCACTCCTATTATTCGTGCTCGCGATGCTCTATTCACGCGGACTAATGTGCTTCGCTTTACAGACTCGATCGCTGACAACGGGGCGGAAGCAGCGGAGAGTGTTTCCGTGAGTACCTCGTTCATGGAAAGTTCGACAGGGCAAAGCGCTTTCATGGCGGCCGCCACAGAGGCCGTCGGTACTGCTAGTGACGAGCTCGTCGTCAGCGTCCGACTCATAGACGAGGGAGCGTTGGTGCGGTGGCACCGAGATCCGGCTGATGAGTCGCGCTGTACATTGCGCTGGTATGAGGAGACGGCGGGGGAGGCGCGCCTACTGGTCACCGCGCTCGCGCAGCAAGACTACGCGCTCGGTGAGTGGACGTACCGGAGCGGCGAGGGAGAGGGGGTGAGACGTGGTCTGTCGACTGGTTCGAGGGGTATGTTCTGCGCAGTGAGCGAGGTGGCGGAGGGCGCGCGGTATTGGGCTCGCGTGCAGTGCGCGAGCGGCGCGCAGGGCGGCGCGGCAGGCGCGCTGTACGCGGCGCGGCGGCGTCTCTGCGACGTGAGACTCAACAAGCGCTGAAGGCGTGAATACTTTAGTTGTGTAAGTTATTTATTGGTATCGTAAGGATTCTCTGAACCGAGTGTGAACTTCCTCAGAAAGTTCGACACGAGAGGATTTCACCGGTGACGAGCGACTGGTCCGTTTATAAATTGATACTTATACATACATTGGTGGACATTTAGGAAGTGATTATGTAATTTTCCAAACTTTCTACTGGCATACATTAATTTAATTAAAATAAATATTTATACTATTCCAAGCATAAAGCATAAGCTGTCAAATAAAACTTCTTTTTTCGTTGGATTCTTAACAAAATAAATGTAAATGAAACTTATTTTGTTTGTAATGTTACCTTACCGAGCAGTTCCATGTAATCGTCATATCTGTAATTTGACAAAAACTATTCGTATAGATGTACTCTTAAACACTGAACGGTAAAGTTACTTAGTATTTATTCTTAGCTTACTCAATTAGGCAAGTATGACTCTGGTATTTTATGCAAGGTAACAAATAAATGGATTCTATTATATTTATTTATTTGTATAACGAACAAAGCATAGCTAGGGTATAAGTTAGACTTCATAACATCATACAGATTACCTTCGTTACTACAATGCTGTCCTGCGTTAACTATAGCGACCACTCCTTGAACAGTTTGCTGATACGTGTGTGTGTGGCGGGTAAAATGTTTAACACGTACAATGCCACGTATTAAGTCATAATACATTCTATTGTACGTACGTATTTGTATGTATCGAATAAATTTATTATTAAAACACTTCGCTTCAAGTTGATTAAATAATAAAGTTACAAATAAATGTACGTTCAATTCTTGGATTGCTAGAGGCTGAACGCTTGGATTTTTGGACTGATGTGTAATAAAGCAGTTGAATAATGTAATAGTAAGACAAACATGGAAATCCTAATGTGTATTAACATATGTATGTGGATGTGTCAGTAAGTTGTGAGTGTTAGCATTCCCCACAACAATACAAACCAGCAGCACAAGAATACTCGAAACTATTATTAAATACGTCGAAATTATATTTGAAACATTTAAAAAAGGAAAAAAATATTATAAAACACATAAAATTGACAACACCCTGTTGGCCTGACACGCCTTCACAGCTTCGACAGGCTTATGATAACAAGCACAAAGGTGCCAAAGTGGCAGAGTTGCCCAGAGTTAATACAAGAAGGCGAATCGAAGTAACCTAACCATGCGAACTGCACTATCTAACATTCAAAATTGTCTGCTTCAAGAATACCTACATGTTGTATTTTCATGAGTAACTAACCATCAAAGAAGAAAAGATCTCTTACAGAACCTCGGTAACTAGTATGTGTATTGAGGTCTGTGTAACTAATTAGTAAATGCAATGTCATTGTGTCGAGCTAGCAGCGGGCTTGAGGGCTTCCATACGAAGGATCGCGCGTAGGCTTGAGCTCTGCTATACGCCTTACAATAAATTAGTCTAGAAAACTCTAGATGCCCAAGGAAATTACTCGAATGTTTCGATAACATTCGATATATATTTTATATATTTATTTAAAATTTTATTTAATAACAGTATATATGTATATATATTATACAATCAATTATATTTTATAAGTAAAAAGCTTTTATTACTTATACTAATATACATCTATACTATACTGTATTGCAATACAAAGAGTGCATTATATATTTAAGTAGTAGCATATTTTTTATTATGAGGAGTGATAAATTATTTACGTTCTATTATATTATAAATATTTTTGTGTAAAGCTGTCAGTGGATCTACAATGTTAATACAATAATTTAGGCATATATTGCAATAAAGCAAGATGTAATGTCTGTTTAATTACTTAGTGTTATTATTCTATACGGGACAATACGAAGCAAAATATACTTTTTTTTTGTCACTGATATTAAGAACATGCCGTTTTACTTCCACATTTACTATAAGTATTACTTTAGGTATGTGCGCGTTATTAGTAGGTAGCATATCTACACCTTTTTGCTTATATATTTATGATATTGTATGGTGCACGGAATATTTCAAATACGTTCTATAATATAAACCTGCTGATAACATATGTATTCTTAATAAACCAACAAGCTGAATAAATAAACTTCCTACAGTTTTTGATTTGTAATTTACCTACTGTTAGAAAGTTTTTACATACATTTTGCTTTTATTCGGCCGAATTCATATGAAGTAATGAAACGTTATTATGTGTTATTCTGCTGTTGTAGTTCAATTATTGTGTTTTCAATTGATGTATGCAAATTGTATTAAAAAAAGTAGTCTAGTTGTTTATACCTATAATATAATAAGTAAATTGATGAGATGTTGCGTCACGCGTCACTATGTAACAAACTTTAAATTTGTCCAATTTTTCCTAAATTTACCTGTATTAAGGCGACAGTGCATGAAATTTATGATTATAATATATATATATATATATATATATATTTATATATATATAATTTAATCCCTCAGTTAAAATTAAAAACAGTTAAAATCTTGTTTCACCACCACTGTATGTATGTACACCATTAATTTCATACTAAACATGTAGCGGTACCGCCTTAACTGTTACGAATGTGTCTCTGTGTAATATGTAGTATGTACAAATATATGTGTTTGGAATAATTACGCGTGTTTATTTATGATTAATGTATGCGTCTCCAATATGAAATTATAAAACGATTGCGTCCAGTTTACTCCGCAGTATCTAATACTACTTTAGCACATCGCGTCGAGTAAGAGGAAGAATTACAGAGTCACTGAAATAAATGTTTTTAAGTATATTTATGGTAATTATCTAAAAGTATAACCCTTAATTTAAATTTATTTAATCCGTTTGAATAATATAGTAAAAAAAACTACTTAGCCTTTTGTACACAATTCTTATAATTATTCTTGTTAACCATTTCAATGAAAATAATCTATATCATCTATCATAATCTATACCAAAAGAGGTAAAGTTTGTGACGTTCTAGAGGGTAATCTCAGTAACCACTGGTCCGATTAGAATAATTCTTACAGTATTACATAGCTTATTTATCGAGAAAGCTATATATAATGAAAAGCTATGACCAAGAGGAACGCAGCGCTAATGAGGAATATTTCAAAACCGGGATTTTCCTCTTGAGAGCTTCCGTTGCGTGTTAGCGTTAACCCTAAGTAACAATTCCACGCGAACGAAGTCGCGGGCAGAGGCTAGTTTCATAATATTGCTGGCTGAGCCGACCACGCGTTGTCGTAGCTCAGTTACATCTTAAATTAAAATTATGTCAAACTATTTTCAACATTAAAACGTCGCGCCATCTATGAGATATCTATAACAGTCGGTCCGAGAGTTTCCTTCAACAAACTAATTTAAAGCGCCATCTGTTCAACATTGACAGTCATTTAATTTGTAATAAAAATATTGATGCCATTAACAGAAATATAAATTATCCTATATCCCAAGTTGAACCTAATTAAACATAAATACCAACTTTCATGAAGCTCGATTGAGTAGTTTCGGAGTTCATCGTGGACAATCACTGGATTTTTATATATAGATATCATTTCTGTGAAAAAGTCACGATGATTCAGCGATTTTGTCGCTAGATCTAGCGGATTTTGGGTATGTTTATAAGACTTTTTTTTTCAATCAAGCGACTTAAAAAAAAATTGTGAATTCTGGCGACTAATTGAATACCCTTCCAGAATAACGTTCGATCTCGGAGCTTAATCAGTTGGGAGCCCCTCACTGTATGAAATGATACATCAGCTATCGTTTTATTTTTTACTTTCATTTATTTACTACCACCGCCAAGAGATAGAAAAAATCAGTTAATATGTTACGTTATCGCAAAACAAACCTGCCTTTTTTAGTTTCTTTGTTAAATTGTCGTCATTTATATCTAAATCTATTCGTGGAAAAGGAAATTTGTTTACAAAAAGGCTCATGCTCAAAAGCTCAAAAGTAAAATAAATAAATAAAAGTGTAGACCAGAATGGAGACAGCAAGAAAAGTTACAATGTGGCTAAAAGCTGTATACCTACCCACCTGTATAACCTGTAAAAACAGGTCCAACTAAAGCCTTTGCTCGTTTTATCACAGTGAAATATACGCAGTATAGTATTTTCATCATATTTTTTACCATGAAATATTATGAATTTTTTTAGCGACTTCTGGCGGATTTTTTAATCATGCACTTTTCAAAATCTAGCGACTTTTACATTGACGTCTCGAAACTTTTTTATTTCTTAAACGGCAACACTGGACTCGATGTACCTTAAAATATTTTTTATGTTGGCAAGTGTTATAAAGTTCTCAGTAAATTAAGATGAAGCCATCTCTACATACTTTTTTGTCATAAGTATGTTGGGGCAACGTTAAGGGGATCGTTATGTATTACAGTGTAGCGACACAGCTGACAGACAACGTTACTGCGTGCACTACAATAAATGGCGTGAGCAACCAAAAGCAGCACTGAAATTACAATGTAGAAATGTACTATACTCAGTGATGTGAACGTATCGACGCGGCACGGCACGAATATGACCCACGCTCCTATTTGGCCACGCACTTTACTAATCCGCTCTGTACCAGCAGGTAGAGCGCAATATTCACTTCAGCACAAGTACCTCCCAACGCGACGGTAGAATGGGCACGTTCATTTTCATATTCAGAGATACTGCAAACGAAGATCCTTTAATTGTCACGTACAAAATCGGCTGAGTCTAAATCGGCTGAGTACCTTAAGCGCTCGTCTTAGTAGTCCGATGAAGCTGTTAAGACCTTGCAATGTCAATAGCGTAGTCTGTTCGAGAAACAAAGGGGTATGGCTGTGTCATGGACACGGCCGTATGCTGTACGTGAATACATCTCGTAGCGGGCAATATTTTCTATATACATTACTAGCTAACCCGCGCAACTTCGTCTGCGTAAAATCAGTTATTGTTAGTCAGCTATTGTATTTCCAAACTCGAATGTTTAGCACTAAGAGATAACCTTTCTACTGTTATCTACTTCTACATTTAAGACATCATTTTCAAAATCAGATTTTTTTTTATGTAGCACGGCAAAATGACTGCACTATGCGTGATGGTAAGCATAGTACAGTCCAAAAACATTGGCGACCACCGAGTGACACAGTATCTATCGCCGGGCACCGCTGTCATACCAGCCTGCGAACAGCTGGATATGCACAAGCTGATCCCGAAACACGACCCGCAGAAGCGAATCACTATTATGGGCTTTTTCGCCATATACATGATGGTTGCGACCCAGTCAGGCTGTAAAACCCTACCACCCCGCAAAGATCAGTAGGATCAAGGATTATTACCCCGAACATCCAAACTTTACCTGTCTTTACAATATTAGTATAGATATAGTATTGAATGGCAATTGCAAACGCCTAAACTAATTATTCTAATAGTAAATTTACAACCCTGCATCCAATAATTCCAATACTTATCAGTATTTGGAGAACAAATTTTATCAAATATCGAAACAACACATGTCCTGACAAAACTCTATTAGATACTTTTGAGACTTATTT
>MU158977.1:9279-33104 GCA_015888305.1 Antheraea pernyi
TGAGGGTCGCGTTTCGGGATCAGCCTGTGCATATCCAGCTTTTCGCAGGCCGGCATGATAGCGGCGACCGGCGATGGATAATGTGTCACTCGGTGGTTGCCATTGTTTTTGGATTGTACTGTGCTTACCATCAGGCACAGTACAGTCATTTTGCCGTGCTACTATAAAAAAATAAAAAATAATATTGAATAATTATTCGCCTCGCACTTTTAAATTTGAACCGACAATTGTTGTTTTAATATTGATATATAACTAATGATATGTAACCGGTGTTTAATTTTTTTTATGAATCAGAAGAAAAAATGAGATTTAAAAAAAGATACATTTTTAAAAACAAAATTTTGATGTTGCTTTTTTGGCTTATCTTGAAAAAAGCTAAAAAATAATGATAACTCAATAATCGTTCAATTACGCATAAAGGATATGGGGTTAAAATTATCCCAAATAGCCACCCTTATCACCTAATAGGAGTACGTCGTATTACCAATAACCCCAATAATGCCCGCTTTCTGAGGTACTTTAATTGTAGTTTATCTGATCAATAGCGTTATCGCTTCAATAACTTGTAAAATTGCGTTTCTGAATACACAATCATACGATAAATGTCAGTAAAATTAAACGGGCCATTTGACAGTTTATCTTATGGATAACTTTGTTGAGTCAATAACTATTGGTAGTTTAACCGAGTATCTCAGAAACCGGGCATAAGAGGATTATATATTACTAGCGAACACTCGCGGCTTTGGCTTTCGTAGTCCGGTGAAGCTGTTAAAGCCTTGCTAGCGACTTTGTTTTTTTTTTATATTAGCATGCAAACGAACATTTGCTTTATCTAATGATCACCACCGTCCATAAACACTAACAGCACCAGGGGAGTCGAAAGTGCGTTGTCAATCTGTGTTTGGGGGAAGGGGAGGGCGGTGGGCGTCCGACCAAGATCTTTATTTTTGGTACATGTAAAATAGGAAGAACATAAAAAACGTAAGTGTTAGAGCCACGCTGAAGCTTATTACTGGTTTCAGCGTGAATAGGCCGGATCGCCCGGGGAACCTATAACATATATGTATCTTTATAAAACGATTTATGCGGCGCCCTTCGAGATAACTATAAGATAGCAAGATTTCTGTTTTCCTATCAATTCCATTCCAATATACTCGTTATATTTTAACTGATTTAAAGGAAATAGTTATGAACTATGTCATATCCGTTATTATGATGTATAAGCCATATTACTGTAAAGTTGCATAAAAATCTGTTCAGTTCAGTAGTAGTCAAGGTTCTTATGTTATTCGCGTCCACAAGGAATCCTGTCATTCCCTTGCACGTGCCCCCGGGTGGTAAAGAGTAATATATTTTTGGTCGCAGCACTATTACACATAAATTGAACCTCGCAGCGACAAATAGTGTAATCAATCAAACGGCGACAATAAAATATGTTTACTCTATTTTTTTTTATATCCTAAGAGGTAAACGAACAAGCGGGTCATCTGACGTTAAGTGATCACCGCCGACCATAGACACTAACAATACTATTCCACATACGTAAAGTAATATTGTAACGCTACTATCTTTCATAAAATGTGGAAGTAAGATGGCATATTCTCAATATCGGTGGTGAAAAAGAAATAAATATATATTGCTTAGATACGGACAGATTGCCCGAGATTGTCATGCTTCTATTAACGGTATCACGATACTGCTATCATGTTTGCTAACTAGCCAACTTTTAACAAGGTGATATAGAAGCGCTTATGGCGTATCTACAGTTTTTTAGTTATAATATCATTGGCTATACACATTTCTTGGTCTGTACTATAGCACACTGGCACGCTAGGATAGCCGTATTGATTTTTGTCCACACATAAAATTTCGTATAAAGAGGAATGGTATGCAGTTAGATACAAAATTTATCGAATGTATATATAATTTTAGGAAATTATATGTATAATTATATACCATATATACATCTAACTACTACTATATCTTTATATACATAATTCTTCTGTCCGTGTGTACGTAACTGAACTTCATTTAAACGGCTGCACAGATTTTTATGAAATAGTTTGTGTTCCAGTGAATTCGAGAATGATTTAGATGATATATCCGGGATTAATAGAGAGTCAGTAAAAAGACCTCAATTGTTGACACGGCAAATTGATTTGATTTGGCCAGCTAGGCTTTCGTATGTTAAGCGCTTTGAGGAGCAAGTTTTTTTTATCTTCAATCATATTATATCACGAGTTTAGCGCTCTCGTTGGCTTCATTCCGGTATATCTGCTGTATAGTAAGTTCAAGTACCATGTTAATCTGGTCTTAATGCGTAAAGACTATTATAGGGTTGATCAATATGTGAATGTTGAAGACGTCTGAAAATAACGCCTCTCTCTGTGCATTCGCCAAAATCGATTCTAACTGTATATGTCTATATAAATATGTTGTGCTATGTTATGTATAATGAAAAGATAAACCAGATCGAGATTCTTGCCGGTTTTTCTCGATGACTGGGTTGTTTTCCAAACTGGTGGTAGTTTTGACTATCTTTACTTATTTATGTTTCGTATCTTCTCTGCTTTCGCGCGGTCTCCGATATGTATTTGTATTCTCAGGCTTATGGTGGCGAATGTGCAGCCGAGATAGTGAGGGGTTTTTTCGTTCAGGCACATTAGTAATATTTTGTAACATTTGTATTTTTTAAATATTTTATTATTATTATTTATTATGTAGATATTATAAGTACTGTAGGGCGTAATTTTTTTGTCAAAACACCGACTACACGTCCGTATTTTTCTTTGACCCCCCATAGCGCCGCAGTACCACCCAGTTGTACTGCAACATATAGCTGAATGGGGGAGTCATTGTTGGATTTTAATACGCAATGTATATGTTATCTTTATCTCTCTTGTCGTTTGTGACGTTTTCCAACAATAAATAATTTTTCTTTCTTCTTCTTTTGACGTTGAAAAGGTACTCAGGATCTAAATTGAATAAAGAATTTTTGATTTGATTTTGCTCCGGGGTTGATATAATACAATGTATTGTGTTTTCATTTGTAAAGTTATCGAAGCAGACAAAGTTGCGGGCGACTGTCAGGTCGTAATAATTTATTCTGTTTGTACTTTTGTGTATGTAATATATGTCTTTATATGTTTTATATGGTATATATATATCTTTTACTTTCTTTTATAATATTATATTACTTGTATTCGCGATTACTTTTCTTTAATTATATATGCCAACATCTATTTTTATACACATGTGATGCTTTATGTTCTATGACTCATACACGCTTATATTATGCAAGCGTATTGTTAGTAAATTAGAAACTACTAAATACCGTGAACAATAACCATTGTTTTTCGTAAACATGAGTCATATTTTCCAAACTTTTCAACTAAAGGAAGTGTAAAGAAAAGTTAGAAACACAGGAAACTCTAAAAGCATTGTTGAGCTGTTAAATTAGTCTGTGGGAACGATGACTTGATTTTTTTCATTCAATCGAAGTAAAAAGGATCGACGAAACCGATTGAATGTTATAATTGTTATATACATTTAATTGTTCAATAAAATATAACAAAATAAACATGTGTGAAACAAAATTGAAGTTACAAATTGTCGTGATAGTTATATGTCTAGCTTTAAAAAAATCGAATGCGGTTGATGATAGTGAGTATATTTAATAGTTCCCAGTTTCATTTTTTAATGAATAAGCCTTTTTAAAGTTATACTTCTTTTGGCGCGTTAGGGAAAAATGATGGGAGTAAATTTTAGCAATGCGCGCGCACACTGTCACGAATAACCTATACCCTGAAGTTAGCTATAGTCAACTTTTTCTATTATTGGTGTCGTTTTTTCTACAAACGTAGAATAAGGTGAAAGATAAAATTTTTGAAAAGATTTTTATCTTGTTACGCCAAGGAAGTATAACTTCTAACGCGTGTACATAAGTACACACACACTTAGAGTAAATTTTAGCGATGCGCGCGAACACCGTCACGAAAAACCGACACCCTGAAGTTAGCTATAGTCAACTTTTTCTATTGTTGGTGTCGTTTTTTCTACAAACGTAGAATAAGGTGAAAGATAAACGTTTTGAAAAGATTTTTATCTTGTTACGCCAAAAAAGTATAACTTCTAACGCGTGTACATAAGTACACACACACTTTTTTTTATTATGTAGAAATAGTTGTACCTGGCAACGCGTTTCTGTTGCTAATTTTTTTAAAGTAACTAAACATTAAAAACACCAACGTATTTGAATGCAATTTTGCGTTTTAATTTCAAAGTACTTAGTCGAATCTCTGGAGATAATTTCCGTAGAGTTAAGATTTTAAACAAACGAACATTTACATTTTATATGTACGTGTATAGAAAATAGTTTATTGCACACCACTGAAAGCAATTTCTAGAACAATCTTTAGTTAGGTACATTTTTTAAAATCATAGATTTTACAGTCTATATTGGACATATTATAGAAGAACAAATAGAATAACATACTTATTCCGAATTGTAATTATATATGACGCATCATTTTTTATACGAGCCTTATTTCCCAACTTCTTTTGCCTGTGTTTTGTAGCTTTTTAAGCCAGTTTTAGGCCAGTGCAGAGGTTTGTATGTATGTTGTTTGTAGAAGGTAATAATAAAAAGTACTGACCCGATTGAGTATATATTTTCATTGATAGAAAACTACGTTCTTTCTGATAAACGTGAGCTGTATTTGATGCTAATGTGTTATAATCGAAATAAATGGAGTCCTTGACATTTGTTACTGAATAATTAAAAGAGTCAATTATTATTCCTGTATGACAGTTTTGTTTTAATAACTCGTTCTGTACAGCATTGCTGTTCTCTGTGACGCGAGCTCCGCGCTACTTTGGAATATTGCAGGACCATCGTGGACAGCCGTTGTCCGTCGAAGTCTCAGAAGAGTATATGGATCAAGACTATATCGCTACAAATCGGTAACCAAAATTGAATTTTCTTATTCTGTTAATTCTACTTAAATCTTATAACGTTAAACGTGCAATTTTTGTAGGTGGTAGAGCCACGCTGAAGCTATTGCTGGTTTCAGCATGAATGGGTCGGCTCGCCCGGAGTAGTACCACCCTCTCATAGAAAACTGACATGAAATAATAGTGCATGCATTGTAGCGTTTCGTTCGGTCAGTGAGAACGCTGGAGGCCCACTTCCCTTTCTCCCTTCCCCGTCTCTTCTCCCTTCTCCCCCCAAACACAGGCTCGCAAGGCACTTGCGACTCATCTGATGTTGCAAGTGTCTATGGACGGTCGTGATCACTTAACACTAGGTGACCCGCCTGTTCGTTTGCATCTTATGATATATAAAAAAAAATCTGTGTATCTTGGAAACGGTTGTAACGATTTGAATCAAATTTTATACGTATATAAGGTTTCGTTTTTTTAATTTATTTATATTGCTGCCTTCCCTTAATAAAACACGGTTTTACATTAAAAAAACGATTATTAGAGCTTACGCCGTATAGTGCCATCTCTTAAATTGTTGTGATACTTACACTACTGCCAATGAATGATATAACCTACTTATACCTCAAAATATTGGCGCTATATCACGTTTTCTGAATACGAATACGTTTGACTTACATAAAATACCAATAATGTAATTATTGTGTTAACAAGCCGAGTGAAGTTTGATCGCCCGATATTAGAGCATAAGCGTGGGAGAATGGCTATTTTTGTAACAAATCTGGAGTGTTCTGGCCTTAGATCTCTTTTCTTTTTGAGGTGCGTAACTATAGACTTCAGTGAGCACTCTACATGTACAGTGCACCTCATAAGGTGGACAAAATGTTTGTTCGTTACTCCATAATAATTAAACATGACAAAGGTATGATACCGTAATCAAGCGAGGTGGTAAGGATTTATACCTGACTTTCCAGAGTATAATTAGCTCAGAGGCTTACAAACCGGCGTGACAGTGACGATCGATGATGGTCGCCGTTACTCTTGAATTCTACTGTTCTTACAGTGTAGTCACTTTACTTTCCTACTATAAAAAAACCTTTTCATCTTTACCTAATTCTTAGAAAACTTTAGTATATATTTTTTTATATCATAGGAGACAAACGATCAGGTGGCTCACCTGATGTTAAGTGATCACCACCGTCCATAGACACTTGCAACACCAGAGGGGTCACAAGTGCGTTGCCATCGTGTGTTTGGGGGAGGGGAGGAAGGGATGGGGTAAGGAGAGTAGAGGTGGGTCTCCGGCGCTCACACTGACCGAACGAAACGCAACAATACAAGCACTGTTACTTCACGGCGGTTTTCTGTGAGAGGGTGGTATTACCCCGGGCGAGCCGACCCATTCTTGCTGAAACCAGTAATAGATTCAGTGTGGCTCTACTACCTACAAAAAGTTGTAAGTTTAAGTAAGAAGGAGAACTTAAGTAGTTAAGTTTGTTAACTTTTTTTATGGACTATTTCGCATACATAGAATCTATACATAGTAATCGCTTGAAAGTTAGTAAAACAATTAATTATTCGCATTTTAAGATTTGGTATGATCATTTAAGATTGTTATGATATAAAACGCCTGATAAAAAATAATAGCGACATACAAATTTGAAGTATTATTTATAGATTAACCACTATAAATATTTGTTTTCTTATTCAAAATCAAAAATACTTTATTCAGTTAAGGCCTTGAGAAGACGCTTTTGATTGTTTAAGCTACCACCGGTTTGAATAAACAACCCACTCACCGAGAACTGGTATCTATTTAAAATACAAATCGTTTTTAGTGCCTGCACAGATTTGGGCGTTATTTCCAAACGTCACCATCGTTCAC
This sequence comes from Antheraea pernyi, assembly GCA_015888305.1. Lineage (NCBI taxonomy): Eukaryota > Metazoa > Arthropoda > Insecta > Lepidoptera > Saturniidae > Antheraea > Antheraea pernyi. The sequence goes on from MU158977.1 coordinate 16,106, forward strand.
AGACACCCTATAAAGACCTTTAGACATTAAAACCCACTTTTATCTTCTAAACATATAATAAGAATTTCGATTTTTGTAGAAATAATTGCTGCAGGTATCTAGGAATAAGAAATAAAATACATTTCGATCATTTATAGAAATGTCTGTCTGTCTGTCTGTTTGTTTAAACACATATCACATTACAGTACTGCGTTCACGATTAAACCTCACCGAGAAAATCATAAAGCCCAACCTCGAGTAACTAACATTTAGTCTTGATTTTATTAAAATCGGTTCACTCTATCAAAAGTTATCGTAGTTTTAACGACGACGCGATTTAAGTACGCGAGAAAAGTAAATAAATAAATGGACTTAATAGATTCAGATGATTTAATTAATCACTGTTTTTTTTTACATAAAGTTGCACACGGACGGAGCCGCGGGCACAGCTAGTTGATAATAAATGAAACTATTTTAATGAAAGGGGAAATCGCTGATATTAGCTAGTTCTTGAAGAGAGTCTTAATGGTGGTAGAGCCACGCTGAAACTATTACTGGTTTCAGCATGAATGGTTCGGCTCGCCCGGGGTAGTACCACCCTCTCATAGAAAACCGACGTGAAGTGGCAGTGCTTGCATTGTTGCGTTTCGTTCGGTCAGTGAGAGCGCCGGAGACCCACCTCCCTTCCCCTCTCCTCTTTCCTCTCCCTTTCCCTCCCCTAACCCTTCCCTACAAAAGATGGCAACGCACTTGCGACTCCTCTGGTGTTGTTAGTGTCCATGGACGGTGGTGATCACTTAACAGCAGGTGACCCACCTGTTCGTTTGCCACCTATGACATAAAAAAAAAAGAGTAGTGATTAAAAAATATACGTTTTTTAATTAATCTGTTTACTATGTATTATTGTTTTTCAGTAAACGTCATAAAATCGATTGGAACAAGTAAGATATTTTTTTCATATGCGTATTTTTTGTTTTTATTCTTCAACTTCCACTAATACACACTGATACGTTTTCAGAAATCCCCTGGATATAGATGATTTTGATGATGACGACACCGATGAGGTTTTCGATGAGAAAGACAAAGATGTAAAAGTACCTAATAAATATAATTTACAAGCTGGACCGGTATAGAAAAAATTGTTTGAGTTATGAAAATATGTAAGGCTTATCGTATAAAGATTAGGATTACTGTAAATAATAATTACAATCAGCATAAATAAAGTAAAACGAAATGTATAAACCATGTTTCTTTTATACGTGTAATTTGTTTATCTTATCCATTTAATACCTATTTTTGAAAAATGCCTTTGACGATCTGGTCCAAGATGGTAAACATACTAAGCCTAGAGGGACTGGCACCCAAGTAGGAATGCTAATTCTTCACAAAAAAAAAAGATTTTTAAATCTATCCGAATCGTTTTCAATACAATCGATTGATGAAAAAATCGAGGCTTAGAGAATCGATTATACAGAAATAGATCTCTTCAAGAAAAATTTAATGAGTTTTCTTTCAATTTTACATTATTGTATGGTATAATTTTTATCTAAATAGAAAAAAAAAACGAATCCCGATTTTATAGCATTAGAGATCAATTCACTGGATTGATCTTTTATACGTGTAATTTGTTTATCTTATCCATTTAATACCTATTTTTGAAAAATGCCTTTGACGATCTGGTCCAAGACGGTAAACATACTAAGCCTAGAGGGACTGGCACCAAAGTAGGGATGCTAATTCTTCGCAAAAAAAAAAACGATTTTTAAATCTATCCGAATCGTTTTCGATACAATCGATTCATGAAAAAATCGAGGCTTAGAGTATCGATTATACAGAAATAGATCTCTTCAAGAAAAATTTAATGAGTTCTCGTTCAATTTTAAATTATTGTATGGTTTTATTTTTATCTAAAAAGAAAAAAAAAACGAATCCCGATTTTATAGCATTAGAGATCAATTCACTGGATTGATTCGATGTTTCATATCGATTAAAATAATAAAATTTTCTATGACTAAAAATCGACAATTCGATTAATCTATCTCCGATCGCCATTACTACTTTCAAATGCAGGGGCATTAGAAAAACACTTCCACTGTACTATGGTTTCATGCGATGTTTTTATTGCCTGAAAGAATTCGAACCTGCATCGATCAACGCGGTGTCCGAACACGCTAACCACTGACCCCCATCATCGCTTCATACAAAATAAGTAAACTATTATTTACGTCAAAGAAATGTCTGGAAGCATCTAGAATTGAGGCATATAAAATCAAAAACAGCTAAGTTCATAGAGACCAAATTTGCAGGAAACGAAAAAAATGTTTATCTATTCTCAGAGTTGGAGTTTTACTTATATTCAAAGTTTTAATTTTAGGGAATGGCATAGGCTATTGATTTTGCCTGCCTATGGCCATAAGCTCTAAAAGAGAAGTTCAAGAAATAAAAAAAAATGCGACAATTCCTTAACTGTATTTTATTCTTACTTTACTTCTTATTTGATGACTTGGTTGTACTTAAATGTTTTTGATCCCAAAATCAATTTTAAAACGAAAATTAAAAGGCTATAGCTGTATTTTATTTTTTGTAGGAATTAAATGGTGATTTGCAACCAATAAGACTAGATGGCTCCATACTCAGTTCATTTTTAGAACTTGTGGCACTTAGCTGTCTTTGATTCTATATGCCTCAATTCTCTACAAACATAGTGTAAATTAAATGTGCTAACATTGAAACCTTCTTAGATTGAGTTCTTGTATTACTAAATGTTACTATACATCGAAAAAAAATGTCACACCAAGTTATTTTATTTAATCGTAGGGTTAAATAGAGTATCAATCAATCTCTTATTATTGTCGCTTGATTGATTACTCTATTTGTCGCTGCGAGATTCAATTTATGTGGAACAGTGCAGCGGTCAAAAATTTGTTACTTTAACAGTACCCGGGGAGTACGTGCAGGGGAATAAGAGGTATACTTCCTGCAGGCGCTAGTTACATCAGCACCAAAAGTAAGAAAATGATAGCATATAATATTTAAAAAAATGTTTATTAAAAGTATAAAAATGTATCAAAATTATATATCCAAATCGCTGTACATCTTTTCAAAACGGTCCTCAGCTGATAAAGGCGGTATCATTTTTGGAAATAGCGGCATCCTTGCCACTTCCAAAGACTCTTCTGAGTAATCCAACGACTCGTCGGAATACTGATCGTCTAAGTGATCTTGGTAAATCTTGTCGCATTCGGACGGATGATCGCTTTTTATCGTGCTGGGATGGTAGCCGATGGCGTCGATTGAGCCCACAGTTAGATACGGTGGCGAAGTTGTCACCTCGAAGTGTTTGCCTGATGGGGAGTGAAAGGTAACAGTGTTTCTATTGTACGTGACAAAGTGACTACATTGTGCCTGATCGTAAGCACAGTGCAATCTATAATATAAATAAAATGTTAGAAGTCTGCCGTTAGACAAATTCGTGGTGTTGCATTCAACGCAAAAGCCTAAGCCAAGGTTCAGTCACTTTGGTACCCTTCATCTTGTCGAAGTGGCGAAATGCCTTAACCCTTAGTAGTTCAGCGAAGCTATGAAGCGCAGTAAGACCAATAGCGTAGTTAGTTAAAAAAAAAATGTTGTTTTGCAAGTATCGCTTCGTTTACAAAATACTGGAGAGGTTTGCATCAATCTTATTTTGGGTTTTACTTATTAGGCACTTGGGTTTTATCTAAATTAAAATTATATCTCCTTTTAATATAAAGTTATTAAAGTTTCAAGAAACTACATTTTTTGTAAGCGCTACCCGTTCATTTCTTGCCGTGGTGGACTGAGTCAAGCGATAAGATCCTTCAATTTTTTCCTCTGTACACAAAATACATTCACAAGATAATAAGTGATACAGTGCATATACATCGGCTCTCGGAGGTTAAATATAAACTACATCTGAAATGCTAGAAACTATAATAGAGTTCCCGTGACGGATTTTTCTGAACCAGTTACACATTGACGACATGACGGTTATAATGTACTAGAAGAATAAAAAATATTTATAAAAAAAACTATAACTTGAGAAACCAGTCACTTACGGTCAATATGTTCCGGTATTATAACAGTGGCCACCGTCTTTGCCTCCTTGTCGTCGTAATAATCCCCGAAAATATCGACTTTAGGGCCACCGACCACTTCTCTATGTAATGATTTCTTTTCGCATTCTTCGTAATGCCTCCGGCCTGAGTAGTGGATATGGGGAGGCGGTATCTCTGTGAGTGGAACGAAGCTTTTCGCTATAGGAGCGCCGACTGGTTTCACTTTTATTAACCTGTGAAGAAACGTATACACTACTAACAATCTGCTTCGCTACCCCTCGATAGTATCTCAAGAACCATATCTTAAACTCCTTTGTCTAATCCAGTGGTCGGCAAATCGCGACTTGCGAGCTTCATGCGACTCTTTCTGGTCTTCACTGTGGCTCTTCCACAAAATGTTTAGTAAAGACATGAAATATTATTTATTAACGTGCCTTGTAAGATGCAATTTGTTTTCGAAACGCAACTCTACAGAAAAGAAGCGGCATGTTGTTAAAAAGCAACCATTAGCCATTGGCAAAAATACATAATTTACTAAAGCCAGTTCGAGAGTGTAATTATTTCTACAAAAATATCTCTACTAAAACAAAGCTTAGGTTTAAAACAAGGCTCTTTTGGATGACTAGTTTGCCGACCACTGGTCTATCGCATTTAGCTGATGAAAACAACATAATCATTTTTTTAATATCATAATATGCAAACGAACTGGCAGGTCACCTCATGTAAAATGATCACCGCCGTCCATAGACACTAGCAACACCAGGGGAGTTGCAAGTGCGTTGCCAGCCTGTGTTTGGGGGGAAAGGGGGAAGGGGTAGGGGGAGTGGGAGAAGAGAGGGAAGGGGAGGTGGGCCTCCGGCGCTCTCACTGACCGAACGAAACGCAAAATTGAAGTCAATTTACTTCATGTATCTCGGACACGGCTCTAATGATTTGGATCACATTTGGTTTTTTTTTTTTAATTCATTCATAGCATTTATATCTGTGGTACTTTTACACAGTTAATGCATCGGACGTAGAGTGCAAAGTTGGAATAGAAATAGTTTAGATCTTTAAATAAAACCATCAATTAAAATACAAATCCTTGAAGCGTTTGGATATAAGCTGTTTATAAATCTTATTTGTTATTTCTTTTATGTCAACTTGATACGTCTTAGTTTTATACAAAGAATTTAATTGGTTAATTTATACTTATTGTAAACTGAAGAGATGGTTTCAATGCGTTACACTCTGGAGGTGACAGTTTAATATGAAAAATTCTATATGCATTTTTTTATCTATTTATTAAGGAATATTATATCCGATGTAATGTCAAGATTAAACCATTAAAAGAAATCTTACAAAATATAGTTTAGAAAGTACGCTAAGTGAGAAAAAGATAACAATGCAAGTAGACCAAATGGCGTGGCGTAGGGTGTTTGGGACACAAGGCACCTTAATCTATACTAATATTATAAAGAAGTAAAGTTTGTGATGTTCTGAGTTTGTGACGTTGTAGTGGGTAATATCAGGAACTACTGGTCCGATTTGAAAAATTCTTTCACTACTGTATAGCTTAGTTATCGAGAAAGGTTATAGGCTATATATCATCACGCTAAGACCAATAAGAGCGGAACACCAATGAAGAATATTTCAAAATTGGGATTTTTTCTCTTGAGAGCTTCCGCTGCGTTTCAGCGTTAGCCCAAAGTAACTATTCCACGCGAACGAAGTCGCGGGCAGAGGCTAGTAGTTAGTATATTGCATTGTTAAATATTTAAATCGACACTTACTTGTTCACAATCGCACTGCTTCTTATCTCGCACGAAATATCTTTATGAATATGTAAAAAAGTAACAAGATAAATTAAATTAATCATTTTGATTTCTTAAAAGCGAAACAGCATGGCTCCACCACGTAATCTGGTGCGTTGATCTGCCATCTGTTAGCAGCATCGCTTTTAAAGGTTACATTTGTGTTCTTTTGCTGATCATGATTGGAGGAACAATACTTAAAACGTGCATTGTTTGGACTACAATGCAGCAGGTGTGCGATGTTGTTTTTTCCATTTCGATCAGTTTCAGCTATATCGTTGTACTTACGTTATTGCGTCATTGTACATGTTATTAAATTTGGTACTTTTAAAATTACACGAGGAGTACCAACTTTTAAATCTATATCTATATATACATATCTATAATAAGAATGTAAATCTAACGTGTCTGTACTTATTAGTGATGTTTGTTTCAACACGCATCACCGCTAATGTACTTCACGTTCACTTCAATTCAGTGTAGCGTTCACGTTGCAAATCCTCGAGTAACATTTAGTCTTGGTCTCATTAAAATCGGTTCAGTCTATCAAAAATTATTATAATTGTAATGACGGCGCGACTTATAAGTAAATGGACTTAATACATTCAGATGATTTTATTAGTTGCGGTTTTTTACATTACGTTCCACACCGACGGAGCTTTTTGTTTTTTATTTTATATCATAGGAGGCATATGAACAGGTGGGTCGCAAGTGCGTTGCCAGCTTGTGTTGATGGGGAAGAGGAAAGTAGAGGGGAGGGGAGGTGGGTCTCCGGCGCTCTCACTGACCGAACGAAACGCAACAATGCAAGCACTGTTACTTCACGTCGGTTTTCTGTGAGAGGGTGGTACTACCCCGCTCCGGCGTTCTCACTGACCGAACGAAACGCAACAATGCAAGCACTGTTACTTCACGACGGTTTTCTGTGTGAGGATGGTGCTACCCCGGGTGAGCCGACCCTTTCATGCTGAAACAAGTAATAGCTTCAGCGTGGCTCTACCACCTACCGCAATATATTATCTAAACTTCATTTTAAATTTCTCGAAACGTAGTCGCAATGTATAGAGATATGAAACTCTACAAATAAAAACAGTTATTATAGAAGTCATAACAAATCCCTAAAATGCAATGTTAGTATAGGATTAAAATATTAGTGATGGATACATTTTAAAACTTATCTTTAGATTTGTTAACAATGATTTCATATCGATAGCAGGATTATTTAAAAAAGTAACTCAAAATTCTGGATAGTTTGTGGCTTGTAATTTTTTTTATGTACCATAAACGGCTTCACAGTATTATATATACTTGTATAGTGTAGCTTCGTAAGGGTCTAAATAATTTAGACCCCTTTTTGGTACCTTGATATTTATAGCCCATTAAAGGTGTAACAAATACAGTTATAGAAAAACAAACAATTTGCTTTAAAAAAAATTTAATGATCATTCTAGAAGAATCTCGTCTTCTTTTTCTTGTAAACCACAGGATCCAAGTGCCAAGTCTGGTTTCCACCGCAGGAGACGAGTGTGTAGCAGCCTCCGAAGACGATTGGTGGATCTGTGTCGGGTACGCAAATGCTGTCCTGGCAGAAAGTCGCCGTCCCTAAAACATTTATAATTTTGGACGGGGTGTGCATAGAGTACACTTAAAATTATACAATTAAAATATATATGTGATCATCAATGTGCGTTATGTTTATTATTGTTTTAACTCACATTTGTTTTTTTAATACTCTGTGATATGAATATGACCGACCGAACGTACCGCATATCAAATGGGCTTCTGTTGAAAATCAGCGCTGCAGTACTTCTGTGCCGTATCATATTGTCGAATGGGGTTGCCAGTTCGTTGGACATCTTTTATTCATTTGCATATATATGATTTAATCGTTTATTACTTTTCTCAACTATTAACTATTTTAAATCAGATTTTTAACTGCGATTATTGTCTTTATAATAACTTCATTGTAACCTTTTATAGCCATTTTAAAATTATAATCCACAATGTCATGCGTCTGAGTATAGACAGCCCGATGGATGAACCTATATTATATATTAATTACATCGTCAGTTATGTCGGTATAGTAGACACAGGTGTGCATCTGGATATTGCTACTATAGCATGTGGAACGCTATCGTGAATTAGCATCCTTTTGCTCTTTGTTTGCAAGATCACCACCGATTTGAAGGTCAGTCCCTAGGATTCATGGATTGTCAGGACTCGCGATCCTTCTCCTACACCGTAGCTCTTATTTATATTTTGCTGGTCACACCTATAAATTCTTTCTTTCTTTTTTTCTCTTACCTACGTATCCTGTGGGTCGGGCCTGTCTTTTATTCTTGACGTAATCAACGACTGCCTTGGCGAGAGCGTAGAAATGTTTACTAGCTTTATATCGCATCTTAGCTAGAGCGGCATCGCAGTCGCTTTTGTCCGCACGGCAATGATACACCAGGTTCCTGGTGTTAGTCTTTATCATTTCCTCTCGTAGCACTTGGTATTTGGTGTCCGTGTATAGCATTTGAGCAAAGCGCACGTTTACTAACAAAAAACAAAAAAAACAAAACGGTTTTGTATAACTTTTACCTATTTTGTAGTTATTGTTTTATTTTGTATTTTTCTATGAGAAATGATTTTGTCAAGATATCACTTATTATAAAGTATAAATCCGAGCCAAAGAGGCTACGAATTATAAAGGGTATTTACCCATTACAAAGAATATCCGAACATTCCTATTAATGTTATAAATGTGAAAGTTTGTAAAGGTGCACTGCATTTGTTATTCTTTCATGAAAAAATGTATCTACGGATTTGATGAAACTTTACTCTAATATAATTCATACAAATAAATTGGAATAACACTATAAATAGATTATTATAATTTACTAATCTATTGTATTTTGTAAAATATTTTGATAAATATCTAGTAAGTTAAAAAAAAACCATCCATCCACCAATACCATCTGAGAGCTATCTATGCTATGTAAATAAAAGTATATATAATTAGAAAAACCAAAGAATATCTTTATTTACATAAAGACATAAACGCAGACTAAGTAAGGTTTCCTTTTTTTTTACATGGGGAAATCCTACGGATACCCACCCTGGCCGGGCAGCTAGGGTGGAGGATGTCCGACTTGCACGGACTAAAACCCCATGGTGCCTCCTTACACCTATTTGGCCGGGGAGCAGGAGCTGCCTACGGCACTGCGTCTGCTCACCCGACAGGAGCTGGCTTCTCATAAGGGGCCCTTTCTGCGGCCTGAGTGGGTCAAGATAGTAGACCCCTCAGGGAGGGGCGGGCGTTAAACCCGACGAACTGTAGGAGTCGCACGGCAAGTAAGGTTTCCTAGATTAACCTAATTTTAAATTTAAGACGTGAATAATCAATAATTATTATTAAAGATGACGAATATAATGGCTATATACAAATTGTTACACGGTTTCATAGAATTTTCAGATTTTCTTTAAAAAAATACGCTTCAGCGTCTCACGTATAGGCAGTCATTTAAGTAATCGGCAAACTTTTAATTTACCATTAGTAAGAATTAAGATAGGGCCAACATTGCCTTTTGTATTGCATGCGTTTTTCTTAATAGTTTACGTTTCAAATTTTATATACTCTGTTTGTTTTGCCTAAGTAAAAAAAACATTATTTGATTTATTTTAATATTTCTTTATTTTTGTACTACGATACACTATCTCTTACTTTGTAGATGTTGAGTTCACAGTTTAGCAGGGTTCATAGCAATTTGCGATTATCTAACTTAGTTTCATGGACCTTCTTCTTTCATAGGCTTAAAATTGATTTCATTGTAGTTCAATTGTTTTGTATTTGTATGTTTGATTCTTATAGAAAAGACTAGAGTAAACAAGTGTAGGCCTTTTTAATACTTACATCCAGCCCCAACAATATATCCGTCCAAAAGATCAACATAATTTACCAAATACACAAGGAAGTTAGCTAAAACTACTCCTTTCATCGTAGCTATTGTGCGATAACTTGTTTTTTCTAAATATTAATATGGTCAATTTGTGGTGAATTTAGAACAAGTTTCATTGCCCAATTAGCTTTGCACGTTTTTTTGTTTTAATTGGTAGTAAAAATTCATATGAGCTTGTTCTATTGGTATGTTGTTATGATAAGCATCGTGATAAATCATAGCATGGTGGTATGGCTTCTTGTGATGTCCGTCTGGCTAGCAACTACTCTCCAAGTTGAAAATTTACCACAAAGCGTCTGTAGGTGTTTTCTTTCTTTCTAGCGTGTTACCGCTTTGAAAACTTTGACAGTGCTTAAAATGGCTCTCATATGGCTGGCTTTTATGTGGCCGGTGGCCGCTGTGGCTTCTGATGTTACCAACGTTAATAATCTCACATTTCCTTCGCTATATTATATAATTGTTACATTAAACTCATGTTATAGTATAACTGTGCGAGCGATAAGCGAGGGTTAGTTTGTGCACCATAGATTACACAATTAGATGCTAATATGGACAATAAAATAAGTTGTAAATAGTATTTGGACCACGATATCTTGTTTAATGTACTTGAATATTACATAAATGAAATTAATACACGTTATGTTATGCATAATCAATAACACTATTTCATTATTTTGCTCAAAAATCAATTTAAAAAAAATAAGCACATTTAAAATTTAGAGTAGTCCAAATATTAATTAATGCCGGTATTTGAAAATTATACCGGAATTCTCAGACCAGTTGACTAAAGACTAAAATGATTATCAGTTGTTTATACAACGGTGAGTCACCGAGGCGCCGACTCTGAGCATTGTCTCACTCCGTTAATTATGAACTGTCACTGTTAGATACCGTCGAAATGTGTATAATGCTCCAGCTGTACCCTCCTAAAAGGACAATTGCTCTAAGTGCTAGTATAGTGAGCAGGGGCTTATTATAGACAAGTGCAAAAATGTGAAGCCCTGGTATACAGGGTTATTGATAATTCGACGTATTCCCGTTAGAAGGTGGTAGGGTTGAATAGGTATCATATTTGTGATAATTTTAACCTCCATCGGTTATTACAAAAAAGTTAAATAGGTATTGAACCCTGGCTTTAAAAAGGTCTCATATTAAATGCACCGCGGTCGTTGAATGTTCGCCATCTTGTTCTTTTGTCTCGCTTTGCTTACGTTAGGTTAGACTTGTGAAAAAGGATAACGCGAACTTACCTCAGGAGAGCGCGGTGCATTTATTAGGAAACTTTTTTAAACCAAGTATGTAATACGTATTTAATTTTTTTGTAATAACACGGCAAAAAAATTTTAGTCATATCCCATATAATATATGGAATAATAATGTATATATTATGAATAATATAATAAGTACCTGGACGACCGAGCTTAGCTCGGTTCTTTAAAAACATTTTTAAATTAAAATAAACTGTTAGGTTTGCATCACAAAATTAGCATGTTATATAAAAAAAAAGATATCTTTCTTTTGGTTTTACTCGGATTCGAACTGGGGTTAGACGGATATTCAAAACAGCCGATTTCCATTTGAGCATTTTTGTTTTGATAGCGGTGGCCAAATTTACCTTTATATTCTAGCTATATTTTTTCATTGCCTGAAAACTCAGATAAAAACGTTTTATATGAAGGAAATCTAGCTACATCGATATATCGTCCCCGAAACCACCTACATACTAAGTTTCACGGAAATCGCTGACGCCGTTTCCGAGATCCTGAATATATAACAATATAAAAATATACAAGAATTGCTTGTTTAAAGATATATATGTATATATTTAAATTATCTAGCACGAAAACGTAATTTATCTTGCTATTTATCCAAATGCTTTGGACAACCCCAGTGCAGACGAGGCATTCCGAAAAGAGACTTTGTCGGGGCAGCGATGAATTTGCGTTCATTGAGAAGTATGACGTCTTCCTTAGTGACGTCATGGTTATGATTTGATCGATCAATCCACAAAACGTTAACCGATACAGAAACAACACTGTCTATAGTTACGACAAATTATCCGTCGATGTGATTAGCCCAACTGTCTAAGCGCGTATGCCCAGTATCTAGCCATCGGTCACCTTTTAAGGTATCAAAATCAAAAACACTTTATTCAATTTAGGCTCCAAGAAGGCACTCATGAATGTCAAAACTACCACCGGTTCGGAAAACAACCCAGTCATCAAGAAGAACCGGCAAGAAACTCGATCTGGTTTATCTTTTTCAAAATCAAAATCAAAAATACTTTATTCAGTTTAGGCCCTAATAAGGCACTTATGAACGTCAAAATTACCACCGGTTCGGAAAACAACCCAGTCACCGAGAAGAACCGGCAAGAAACTCGATTGGGTACATCTTTTTAACATATATATATATTTCAAATACATTATACGTTACAATACCGTTTTTAGTGGATGCACAGAGAGGAGTCAAATCCAGACGTCACCATCGTTCACGTATTGATCCACTCTATAGTAGCCTTTTGACACCAAAACCCTAAAATATCAAGGTACATAAACAGCCGATACTTCGAACCAATAGCGTTTGGGGTAATTAGTAAAACCCCCGATATAGTCAATAGCACGGTATCGCAGGTCAATAGTGGCCCCCCCGTTATATATAATATATTACGTGCATTTCAATATTACTATTATTTATTTACAGATAAACATTGATGTGCATGTATTTATTTAGAAATTTTCACTTCTGTCGTGTGGTCATAAGCATATAGCTACTATTTTTATAGTGACATTATGTTCGCCTTATATGTAGAATTTAATTTATAGGATTATACTTGTGATAATAAATTATTCTCCGAAATATCGATGTTATCACAAATTTTGAAATTATACGATTGTCCGATAGAATTGATCAAAACGTAGAGTTCTGTAGCAAAAGCACTAATTGTCTGACAAAATGGATACATTAGGAGTTTATCTATTACCATAGTTGGACGGCGCCGTACAAATAATTAGCCGATTGGCTTCCATTGTCTACGCAGTTTGTTGATTTATGGCCTGTTCGGTCGTCTGAGCCTTTGTTAAGTAACATATTTAGAATTATTTGGATGGATAATTATTTGGTACGATGCTGTAGACAGATCGATTAAAATCGACGTAAATTGCCTATCATATTTCACTTTGCAGTATAGTTACTGGCCGGTATTGTGTAATTATTTAATGTTGAATTATTGTCAACGCATTTAGATATATTTAAATACTAGCTTTTCCCGCGACTCCGATCGTGTGGAACCTAATCTAAAAAAATAGTGACTAATCATTTTTTTTTCTATTTTCAAACTGACTATTGACCTAGCAAGATCTTAACAGCTTCACCGGACTACTAAGGCGAGGGCTTAAGGCACTCAGTCGATTTTATTTTGACAACTAGCTCAAGGGTGCATGGCACACCTCGGCTTGTGCTGTTGCCTGATTCATGCAATTCGCGACCCATTAGCTACATATTCATACTTATATGAGTTATTGAAACATATATATGTACCAAGTATACATACCTCAACAACTCTTATATGTATTTTGTGTTGGATAATTTTTCTAAATTGTTTCGGTTCAATAAGGGAAAAACAAAAATAAAAACCATTCCAATTTCATGTGTAAGCATGTGTGCGTACACGTGTGTGGAGGTGATATGTGTAATGTTGTTGCAGTGTTGTAAAGATTTTGTGTCACTATATCGCGTGAGCAGCATTCAAGGGCTCCATGCCGAGGGAACGGGACCTAGGCTTGATCTGCTACCGAGGGGGGAGTTTTAATAAAATAATCTGAATTTATCAAGTTCATTTACTTATTTACGTTTCTCTCATACTTAAGTCGCGTCGTCAATAAACATTACAATAACTTTTGATAGAGTGGATCGATTTTAATGAAACAAAGACTAAGTTACTCTCGAGGATATGCTTTATGAACGGAGTACTTTAGCAGTGATGCGTGTTCATACAAACAGACAGACATTCCAAAAATGATTTAAATGTTTTTTATTACTTATTGCTAGACACCTGCAACATGCAAATCGAAAAGTACAGACACTTTAGATTTACATTCTTATTATATGTATATGTCATAGTGGGAGCATCCAGCAGTCGGAGCATTCAGCAGCCGAAATTAACACATCAATAGTAACGCACATTTTTATTACAAGAATCCACATTAACAATAATTAAATAGAAGTGCATTAACAACACATTGCGTATATTGATTAACATAGAAAATAATAGATGGCGGTGTTATCAAACACCTACGATAATTCGAATCTTTGTAGGATTCTGTAATAAAAATGTGCGTTACTATTGATGTGTTAATTTCGACTGCTGAATGCTCCGACTGCTGGATGCTCCCACTATGACATATAGATAGATACGATATCCAGTTTTTATACACCGAAAATGAAATTCAAATCCTGTTTTCATAAAGCTTTTAGTTTTTTTAATGATTTTACACGTACAAAATTTGAAGATCTTGAAAAAGAACGTAAAGTTTTAGTAACGGCTAAAATTAGATTTAGCTCATTTTTAAATGTAACGACTCATATATACGCATTCTTTATCTCTAAGTACATATGTATAATTGCATTATGCTCCTATAATGACTATTAAGGTTCTAATACCTCTAAACGTAACACAAAGAGTTCGAAACCGTTGCATTTATCTTGTAAACAATTCTTGTCTATCTAACGGATCGTATTCCAACTCTGAAAATGTACATGGATGTATAAAATAATTCTTTATAATAAATGGATATGTTTTTTGAAGTGAAACTCCTAATGCGACTTCCAACAAGGTTGCATTAAACGTTTAACGCTACCATGGAGGGGGTATGAAAGCACTGTTGTTTTAAACGTTCAACGCTTCTAGGGAGGGGGAATATAAAGAGACAGAGCGAGAAAAATTATCAAACATTTCGTATCTTACTTTAGTTATCATAATCCCATTGTAAATATTAGATTTATAGATTATTATAGATTTGGATATTGCTCCACTCGAAAACGATAATTAAAAGATGCGATCAATTGTGAATTGTAAGCAATGTTAATAAAGTTTGTCTTAAAGAAACAATATGAATTCACTAATAATCAATTTCTACCCCTTCCTATTTTCATTTCCACATTACGAAATTTCACTTCTTCCGCGCGGGGGGACTCCACGCACTATTTTATTTTATATTATAGGCGACAAACGAACGGGAGGGTCACCTGATGTTAAGAGATCGCCGCCGTCCATATACACTAGCAACACCAGGGGAGTCACAAGTGCGTTGCCAGCCTGTGTTTGTGGGGAGGGGGAAAGGGGCTGGTAGGCTCTCTCACTGATCGAACGAAACGCAACAATGCAAGCACTGTTACTTCACGTGGGTCAGATGGTACTAACCCAGGCGGGCCGACCCATTTACGCTGAAACCAGTAATAGCATCAGCGTAGCTCTACCAAAATTACGTGAGAGATTCAGGGAGGGGGATGGTCAAGCTGAATCACACTAAATCTCGTGTGGGATGAGAGGGGGTTTCGGAAATGTCAATTCCAATCTCAATTATCCCAATGAGATACATTATTATGACAGTACTAATTATGTCGCGTTCTAATAAAAAAATCCGATAGAAAAATACTAATAAGGTCAGCGTACATAGAGTCGATATTTCATGTGCGACCTCTTCGAGGTCCATGCTGCTGTAAAAAAAGGTGCAAGTATCTGTGAAGCACGTGGAGGAAGTGAAAACGCGTAAGGCTAAGGACTCACGAAGCGGTTTTTACCCGCGTTCGCCGTGGTTGCGGGCTTGCGGTTTCTCTAGAATTCAGATATATATGTAAAAAATTAAAGCACATCTTACGATGCATTTTACGCCCGTAGTGTGCGCAGTTGTTTTCGGGTCCCGCTGCACCGGCGGGCAACTAGTAGAATCACGCGGTTCTTTAATTCATTAAACACCCGTTTTGCAACTGCCCGTCTTATGATCATCGCCAGCCACGTTTGCGAGAGTTCATCTCAACCGCGAGGACGGCGTAACTACGCAAATACCCGGTCTCACGAGTTTAGAAATAAAACCGCAGTTCCACCACCGTGGCCGGCACGGGACAAAATCGCTCCGTCAATTCTTAGCATAACGCGGAACAAAGAAAGTTGAGAAATAGAGGAAGAAGATTTTCTTAACTGTTTTCTCTCTGCTTATTTAAATATAATCTTTATTATTGGAATTTACTTCGTAGCTTAATGTTATAATTTATTTGAGTACACCTCATTCGGTGGCATTCAGTAGAGCAATGATTTGTTCACGCGGTAGCGCAGATCGGAATCGGTTTGAAATGAATGCTTTTCATGTTTATGGCTTATTCATACCCGTACACATTTCATTGTTTTGCTGTTTGACATCAAATCAAATGTTCGCACTGGAATAGTAAATTAGAATATTATAGTATACAGAATAATAGTATCTCGTTACATTTCTTCTTTATGCTGTAGCGATACGGCAGAGTGAGGAGTATAATATTCGTTCTAATTTACATCGTGTAAATCTCTCACAAAAAGCAACGTGAAATAATGCTTGCATTGTTGCGTTTCGTTTGGTCAGTGAGAGCGCCGAATACCCAACTCCCCTCCGCCTCAACCCTCCCCTCTTTCCCACTCCCCTTCTCCCAAACACAAGCTGGCAACGCACTCGCGACTCCTCTGGTGTTGCAAGTGTCTATGGACGGTGGTGATCACTTAACATTAGGTGACCCACATGTTCGTTTGCCTCCTATGATATAAAAAAAACTTTGAACGAATTTTAAAGTATAAGTGTCAAATAGTATGACAAAATCTGACCATTTGGGAGTTATCGCGGCGTGCATTACCATTAGAGTAACACAAAGATAACGGTATCGCGGGAGCAGTCTATCAGTACCAGCCTGTCTCTCTAAACAGAGCGTGCTCACGCCCACGCCCGCGTAACCACAGATCACGCCGCCGTGGTCTGGGGGTAAATTTCGCTCCCGCACACCAGACTAGGCCCCCCTCGGCAGCAGCTCAAGCCTAGGTCCGTTCCCTCGACGTGGAGCCCTTGAGTACGCTGCTCGCGCGATACAGTGACACAAAACCTTACATCACTGCGACAACATTACACATATAACCTCCACACACGTGCACGCATACACGCTAACACATGCAAGTGGAAGGGTT
>MU158977.1:34892-57718 GCA_015888305.1 Antheraea pernyi
TTTTTTTAACCGACTTCGAAAAAGGAGGAGGTTACTATGTTCGATTGTATGTATTTTTTTTATGTATGTTAACCGGTATTTTCGTCAATTGTGAACCGATTTTAATGGTTCTTTTTTTATTTGAATTGGTACACTATGTAGTGATTAACTGCTACCTGGGCATTCGTTCGTGTGAAATTGATCAGAAATATGTTACAACCGCGTGAGACGTGTACCTTACTGGACTCTAAGAATAAATATACATAATTGAAAGTCATATATCTGTATGTAATATGAATTATATCGTCTTTTTGGTCAATTTGGCGGCTATATTGTTTTATTTACTGCGTTTGCTTCTACATAACTCTGTGATTATAGCAACGTATAAGAATAAGTTAAGTATATCGACAATACGGACATATGATATCTATATAATAAAGGATTTAAGATATATTGTTCCATAATGTATAGCTTATAATTTGCATTACTTTCTTATATAGTGTTAGTGAGCACTGAGTTTGGTATATAGTAGGTTGAAGTTCCAGGTATGTTGCTGATGATAAATCCCATCCCATTCGATATACTATTAGTATTCATATATCTAATGTACACGTTACATGTTACTACAAATGTTTTTGAAAAAGCGTTTCTGTAATGTACACACCCACTTACAATTTTACATTTCTTTCATAAATTTTTAAAAAGCGCGTGCGGAGCCGCGGGTAACAGCTAGTATTATAATAAAACTGCAGCAGGACCAATAATTACTTATAAATAGTTAACAAACCCAGTACATTATACAGAAACCGTGAGCTCTAATGGGGTGAGACGGTTATCTGGCTATTGTTGCCGCTATTAGCAGATGTGCGCCATTTTATAACCGCATTGTTTCGACCAATCGTAACACCGATACGGCACGAACGTTACCGAAGGTGACAACACTTTCAGAGGATAATTTCCTATGGCAATGTACACTAAATTTTCTTTTAATTTCGCTACTTTCCAAGCATTTATTATTATATGTCGTTATAAATAATTTAGAGTAAAATGTAAATAATTAATTGATATGTACACTCTTATTATAGACAAGCTGTGCCCGTGACTTCGTCCGCGTGAAACTTTATGTAAAAAACAGTAATTAATAAAATCGTCTGAATGTATTAACTATAATAAGAGTGTACATATCAATTAATTATTTACATTTTACTCTAAATTATTTATAACGACATATAATAATAAATGCTTGGAAAGTAGCGAAATTAAAAGAAAATTTAGTGTACATTGCCATAGGAAATTATCCACTGAAAGTGTTGTCACCTTCGGTAACGTTCGTGCCGTATCGGTGTTACGATTGGTCGAAACAATGCGGTTATAAAATGGCGCACATCTGCTAATAGCGGCAACAATAGCCAGATAACCGTCTCACCCCATTAGAGCTCACGGTTTCTGTATAATGTACTGGGTTTGTTAACTATTTATAAGTAATTATTCATTGGATAGTAGGAAGCGAGGTTAACATTTCAAACGCATCTTATTATAAATCTTCTAATACTGTATACTGGTTCAGTATTTGTGTGTTGAAATAATATTTTTGATACAATAAAATTAGGAATGAATTTTTTGATAAGTCTAATATGATTAATAGATAAACACTGCTTTATATTATACCTAAACGAAATAATGTTATTTTAATTCTTTCGATAGGTTCCCATACATAAAAGTAGACTATCATATAATTTTTATTAACATTTAATACTGCAATGAAACCTTGTTATCACGTTTTTTTTTATATCATAGGGGGCAAACGAACAGGTGGGTCACCTGATAGTAAGTGATCACCGCCGTCCATAGACACTAGCAACACCAGGGACGCACCATAGACAATATCAACACTTGACGTTTGCACTTTGAGATATTGAAAAAACGGTGTTGTTTAGAATTATATGACGTTATAGTTATGATATGTCAATTTAGCCGTCAAGATTGAAAATAATAAAGTAGTCCCGTAGTATAAATAATCAATTAGACATTTACTCACTTTGGTATAGTACCTAGGCCTACTTATAAATACTTACACATAGACGTAAGCGCATACCTACCTGACGTTTAAAATTAAAATTTTACCGTAACGTGCCATGTGAAGTCTCTTGAAAAAAAATTAATAAAATGATTTAATTTTACCAAGGAACTCCATAACACTCCTAAATGACTAAAACGCATCTAGTGTTGTAACAAAGGATGGATATAAATATAATAAAGTCGTTAAAAAAATTACGGGAAAAGCTAACACCAATTCATTCTTAACTATCAGTTAATCACAAATGCAGAAGCAATATCAGGGCCCGTCTGCGCAGTGGCGTGTACAGATGTAGTGCACGCGCGTAAACGGCCGCAATATTTTACGTTCGTGCTACGAACGTTGTATGGTTCAAGTGTTAAGAGACGTGCGAGGATACATATTTTATTTTGTAAAAACTTCTTTAGCCGCGTTGGTAGGGGCACAATTTATAGGTTCGCATTACTGATTACCTCGACTTGTGTACATATATTATTGACTAGCTGAGCCCGCGACTCCGTCCACGTCGAACCTAATGTAAAAAAAATACAGTTACTAATAATCATTTGAATATATTAAGTTCATTTATTTATTTGCTTTTCTCTCGTAATTAACTCGAGCCGTCATTAAAATGATGCAATAACAATTGATAGAGTGGACCGATTTTAATGAAACAAAGACGAAGTTACTCTCGAGGATATGCTTTATGATTTGTGTTTGTTTTGTTTTATTTTTATTTTATTGCGAACCCAGTACTTTAGCTGTGATGCGTGTTCATACAAACAGACAGACAGACAGGATTTTTACTGGTGGTAAAGCCACGCTGAAGCTATTACTGGTTTCAGCATGAATGGGTCGGCTCGTCCGGGGCAGTACCACTCTCTCATAGAAAACCGACGTGAAGTAACAGTGCTTGCATTGTTGCGTTTCGTTCGGTGAGTGAGAGCGCTGGAGGCCCATCTCCCCTCCCCTCTCCTCTATCCTCTCCCTCTCCCTCTTTCCCCCCAAAGGGTGGCAACGCACTTGCGACCCCTCTGGTGTTGTTAGTGTCCATGGACGGTGGTGATCACTTAAGATCAGGTGACCCACCTGTTCGTTTGCCACCTATGATATAAAAAAAGACATTTCTAAAAATGATTGAAATGTATTTTATTGTTTATTCCTAGACACCTGCAATAACTTTTATCTTGAAAATCTAAAAAGTACAGGCACGTTAGATTTACATTTTTATTATATGTATAGAAGGTATAGATATTGAAGATGTATAGATATAGAAGATGTATAGATATTTTGTATTTCGTTTGTGAAGGCCACCATAAGTTTGAATGATTCCTAAACTGTATAAAAATGTATATAATTATTGTTCCAGTGCCAAGTGTCACTAATATTAAATATCATAAAGCTATTTAAACTAATGAATTTTGAAATTAAATAGATAAATACAAATGTATGTGTTATTAATAAAAATAAGATTTTTGAACACCACAATATTAAATAGACACGATAGATTATAGTAATTAATTACTCGAACCATGTACCCTAATATGCTGACCTTTCTCTAACACCAGAGAACTATCTCCCTTCCTAACTAACATCTTTCCCAGTACCTAACGTCAGCACTTTCCGAGTCGTCTCACGGTCCTCGATACCACCCGGCAGTTCATTCCCAGACTCGGTCCATAACACTCTTAATCCTCATAATTATTCAGTGTTAAATAATAAGTATATTAAGAGAACAAATCTTTGTCAAATAATAAATATATTATGTCAAGTGAATAAATCTTTTTTTTTAAAGGGATAGAATAACAGTACGCACTAACAGGCAAAGACCGCTATGCTACACGTCGCTAGTCTCACGCAAGCGCAATATGTCACGAGCATCTCGAGGTGATTCGGACCAATAAGTTTCCTCCTACCAAATAATGTTTTCTTAATAGTTCAACGCAGTTAATCAAATTTTCACTTAATAATTCCTCCTTTAACTTGTACCACTAAACGGAAAACTAACTCAAGGCATTTAAGATCTGGGTGTTCTGACGTACCCAGCTTAGTTTTAATGTCACTAATAACTTTTTGTTAGATTCCCTTCCGGTAAAATTGTTAGGAATTATTCCAATAATAAGTGCGATCTAATGTTATTGAGATATGTAATTAAATTGTTTGCCAACTATAATAAACTTTCTCGTTGTTTAATTTTAGTTTTAATTAGCTGCTATCGAGAATTGAAATTACGTTGACAAGAATTGTATCATTGTATATTGTCCTCGTCAATCTTTTTGGCTGCTCTGAATATAATCGTAAATTCGGTCTTGCGCGTAATATTATCAAGATTTTAATATAAAACAAAGTTAAAATATTATTATAGGATGAGAACAAATCTTTGTCAAATAATAAATATATTATGTCAAGTGAATAAATCTTTTTTTTTAAAGGGATAGAATAACAGTACGCACTAACAGGCAAAGACCGCTATGCTACACGTCGCTAGTCTCACGCAAGCGCAATATGTCACGAGCATCTCGAGGTGATTCGGACCAATAAGTTTCCTCCTACCAAATAATGTTTTCTTAATAGTTCAACGCAGTTAATCAAATTTTCACTTAATAATTCCTCCTTTAACTTGTACCACTAAACGGAAAACTAACTCAAGGCATTTAAGATCTGGGTGTTCTGACGTACCCAGCTTAGTTTTAATGTCACTAATAACTTTTTGTTAGATTCCCTTCCGGTAAAATTGTTAGGAATTATTCCAATAACAAGTGCGATCTAATGTTATTGAGATATGTAATTAAATTGTTTGCCAACTATAATAAACTTTCTCGTTGTTTAATTTTAGTTTTAATTAGCTGCTATCGAGAATTGAAATTACGTTGACAAGAATTGTATCATTGTATATTGTCCTCGTCAATCTTTTTGGCTGCTCTGAATATAATCGTAAATTCGGTCTTGCGCGTAATATTATCAAGATTTTAATATAAAACAAAGTTAAAATATTATTATAGGAATCTAGAGTTCCTATTTATTTATCATTAAGTTGCCTCAATGTTTATACATATAATGTAATGCGTATTTACATCGAAATTTGTATCGAAAAAGTTTGGCGAGGACATACTAATTCGAATGATAGGTTTTTGAACGTATTCCGTGTTATTACAAAAAAGTTAAATACGTATTACATACTTGGTTCAAAAAGGTTTCGTAATAAATGCAACGCGCTCGCCCGAGGCCAGTTCGCGTTATCCTTTTTCACATGTCTAACCTAACGTAACCAAAGCGAGACATAAAAGCAAGATGGCGAACATTCAGCGACCGCGGTGCATATAATACGAGACCTTTTTAAAGCCAGGAATAACTTTTTGTTAGATTCCCTTCCGGTAAAATTGTTAGGAATTATTCCAATAACAAGTGCGATCTAATGTTATTGAGATATGTAATTAAATTGTTTGCCAACTTTATTAAACTTTCTCGTTGTTTAATTTTAGTTTTAATTAACTGCTATCGAGAATTGAAATTAGGTTGACAAGAATTTCAATTTTGATCGTTGTATATTGTCCTCGTTAATATATTTGGCTGCTCTGAATATAATCGTAAATTCGGTCTTGCGCGTAATATTATCAAGAATTTAATATAAAACAAAGTTAAAATATTATTATAGGAATCTAGAGTTCCTATTTATTTATCATTAAGTTGCCTCAATGTTTATACATATAATGTAATGCGTATTTACATCGAAATTTGTATCGAAAAAGTTTGGCGAGGACATACTAATTCGAATGATAGGTTTTTGAACGTATTCCGTGTTATTACAAAAAAGTTAAATACGTATTACATACTTGGTTCAAAAAGGTTTCGTAATAAATGCAACGCGCTCGCCCGAGGCCAGTTCGCGTTATCCTTTTTCACATGTCTAACCTAACGTAACCAAAGCGAGACATAAAAGCAAGATGGCGAACATTCAGCGACCGCGGTGCATATAATACGAGACCTTTTTAAAGCCAGGGCTTAATACGTATTTAAGTTTTTTGTAATAAAACCGTAAAAGACGTGAATAATTAAATGCCGTTTTCAGAACTTATATAGTTAGTCTGTGGTTATACTTTGTGTACTAATTCTTTTTAGCTCATCTTGTATTCATTTTAATGTCCTCGAATACAACCATCATCGGTCGTGCTGAAGCGAGTTTATATTATCTAATAAAACGGAGGTGTGATAATCTCTAGTAAGTAATTCAAAATTGTATTTTTTAAACCAAGAGTGAAGTTTTATGGTTCCCTACTTTTAGGCTTTGCTTAATAGTCGGTAATGTTCGAAGCTATAGAATGGGGTGTAAGGGGTGTCAAATAACATCAAACACTTGAGACATCCAAGCCAACCTCACCTGCACGTGGTGCACCCTGCTGAATAACGAACGAGGCAATGGCGAAAGCGGGGTGGTAGGGTTTTACAGCCTGACTGGGTCGCACAGTTCATCAGTGTAATCGTTACACATAAAAGACCTACAAAAATGAATGGACTATAGTAAGTAATTCAAAATTGTATTTTTTAAACTAAGAGTGAAGTTTTATGGTTTCCTACTTTTAGGCTTTGCTTAATAGTCAGTAATGTTCGAAGCTATAAAATCTCTATGTGTGTGGTGTGGTGTAAATAATTTACCACGCTGTCTTAACTGTTAGCATGAGTTTATTCTTGAGTAGCTGTTTCCGCGACTTCATCCGCGTGAAATCTTACGTAAAAAAACAGTAATTAATAAAGTCATCTAAATGTATTAAGTGCATTTACTTATCTACTTTTCTCCCGTACTTAAGTCTCATAGTCATTAAAAGTATAATAACTTTTAAGAGAGCGAAGACTAAATGTTACTCGAAGATATACTTTATGATAAGGTTTTATCATGAACGCATTATTTTAGTAGTGATATGTATTCATACAAATAGACAGATAGATAGACAGACATTTCTAAATTTGATTGAAATATATTTTATTACTTATTCTTAGATACACGCAATTTTTTTTTCACAAATATCTAAATAGTCATTTTCTTATTATATGTATAAATTATAAATGGAAAAATAAAGCATATCCTCGAGTAACATTTATGTCGAGTAACATGTTTCATTAAAATCAGTCCGCTCTATCAAAAGTTATTGTAAACAATTTTTTTATATTTAATTCCACGTGGACGTAGTCGCCGGCATAGCTAGTATTAAATAAGGACATAAAGATAGCTTCGTACTGTTGAGTAGAGAGGTGGCGAGTTAATTATTTTATTTGATGAGTGTAATTATCATTAATGTGTCTAGGTGTTAAATAACTGTATATTTAGTACCAAGAAACTAGATTTCGTTCGGAATTAAATGTCATTTTATGCAATTATGACTTCATATTTAAAAAGCAAACTCTCCGAGTAGAAATAACGGTTAGTGCATCTCAGCAGTCTTTTTTACGGCCGTATAAATGTAGATCTTTATGGTATTTATAGGATAGATATGTTAATGATATTGGTTTATTCATACGGAAGCTAACGACACAGAAATGCGTCTTTTACTGTGTAAAGTGCAATTTATATTTTATGCAAATAATATATTTTTATTGTGCTATAAAGTAGACGACCTATTTGTATACTTTGTGGTAGTAAATTAACACTGAAAGTTTTCGGTACTGGCCACTTACATTAAGAGTATTTAAGAGTTTTTGGCGGGATCTTGGAATGTCGTGTAGTGGATTTTATATTTAACCGACTTCGAAAAAGGAGGAGGTTGTGTGTATTTTTTTTTAATGTATGTTAATCGATATCTCCGTCAATTATGAACCGATTTTAATGATTCTTTTTTTATTTGAATCGATTATATTCAGAGGTGGTCCCATATAAATTTGAAGAAAATATTCAACCCCTAAGGGAATTATATCAAATATATTATTCGGTAGCGCGAATATCATTATTTTTTATTTAATTTGGTCAATTTAATTATTCAGTTATTTTTCGCTTTTTAGTGCCTTATTTGTGTTTCACATCGAAGGCGGTTTATTTCTTTTTTGAATTTTTATTTATTTATTAATAATCTTGTGTTATTTGACTTTATATTTTGTAATATTGGTGGTGTTTTACGTAATATCGTTTGGTTACTGTGCACAATTGAAGTGGATGGGAAATATATCACGGAGCATGGATTCTGACTTGCCACAAAAACTCCTGGAGAGTTCTAACAAGAGGGCCAAATGGTTGCAAGAAACTTGTAGTACCATTTCGTACTCGACAATGGCAGTAATAATCTACAAGAAGGTCGGTTACGAAGAAAAAGAGTATTTTAAAATGAATTATCATATTTGAAAATGGAACTCTTTGTCTTCTTTTTCTTGTTTTCGCTCCGCAGAAGCACTAGCCAGTGTCAATGTTTTGTTTCAATGGAGATTACAACATATAGTACACAATAAATGTCGTGTCAATGTTCCAACAAGATGGTGGCTCTCTTGTAAGAACTTTCCAGGGAGTTTTTGTGGCATCTCAAAATTTATGGCCTGTGTTATTTTTTCCATTCACTTCACTTATGCGCAATAATCGAACTGTATTTGTGTAAAACCCCACCAATTTGACAGAATATAGAGGCAAATAACACAAGATTATAAATAAAATATAAAATCCAACTACATGACAAACCAAAACACCGCCAAAAAACTTCTCCTTGTCTTTAAAATAGAGTTCGTTTGCTTCATCCATTTCTCACTTGTTATTACATTTTAGCGCCATTTTAATGTAGTGTGACTACGTCATCATGAATTTAAGTAGTGAAAATTTTCGTAGTATAGTTTATTACGAATTTAAGTGTAGTTTGATGCCGTGGCATAGCATCAATCGCTTTCAACAACTTTTGGCAACGAAACAGCACCATGTAGCCCCGGCGTTTCGATTAGACTATCACTGGTTATATTTATATAACTAGCGGGCCCGGCAGACGTTGCCCCGCCCTGATTATAAAAAAACTCCTTGACAATTTATACACCAAAACGTTCCTCATGAATCACTTTATCCACTGGTGAAAACCGTTTGAAAATCCGTTCAGTAGTTTTTGAGCTTATCGCGAACAGACAGACAGACAGACGCGGTAGGGGACTTTGTTTTATACTATGTAATGATTAAGTTATGCTTATACGCAACGAGCCGTTCAATAACTATGAAACCAAGAATTAGTTCGGGGATCTTGGTCTGTCATGTAGTGTATTTTATTTTTTATTCATAATCTTGTGTTACTTGACTCTATATTGTGTAAAATTGGTGGTGTTTTATGTAATATAGTTTGTTTATTGTGCATAAGTGAAGTGAATGGAAAATAATACCACGGACCATGAATTCTGAGATGCCACAAAAATTCCATGGAAAGTTCTAACAAGTTGACCACCATCTTGTTAGTTCATTGAAATTATATCAATAAACTTGTAATATCGATACTCACTTGACAATGGCAGTGATGGTCTACTAGAAGACTGGTTGCCAAAATAGAATGGAAGAACTTGAAATAATATTAACTACTTGACAATGGCAGTAATAATCTAAAAGATTGATTGCCAAAAATAAAGTAAAAAAAAAAAGAATTAGTTCGGTATATTTTCACTAGATGGCTCTCCTTACAAAATGGTGTTTATAATCGATTTTTTCATTTTAATTTTCAATAACTGTAGTTTTATTATTATTATTATTTTATTGTTCTCTGATCCAAAACGATGGTTGCATAGACAAGGACGTGAGGAATAGGATAAATGCAGGGTGGATGAAATGGCGAAAGGTGTCTGGTGTCGCTTGTGACCCACGAATGCCCTTGAAACTCAAAGGGAAGGTGTATAAAACTATTATAAGACCAGTAATGTTGTACGCATCTGAGTGCTGGGCGACTAGAGAGACCGATGAGAGAAAACTACATGTGGCAGAGATGCGAATGTTAAGGTGGATGTGTGGTGTAACTAGAATGGATAAGATTAGGAATGAATATATCAGAGGAAGTTTGAAAATAGCACCAGTAACAGAGAAGTTAAGGAGTAATAGGTTAGCATGGTATGGGCATGTTATGAGGAGAGATGAAGACCATGTAACTAGAAAAGCTTTGAGTATGACGGTCGATGGATATAAGAGTAGAGGAAGACCGAAAAAAGGATGGATGGATTGTGTGAAAAATGATATGTGTGTAAAAGGTGTGTTGACTGAGATGACATCTGATAGGCGAGCGTGGAAAAGGAAAACATGTTGTGCCGACCCTACTTAGGTGGGATAAGGGTAAGAAGATGATGATGATGAAGTTTTATTATTAATAGATGATTTTTCGAAGTTCGAACAGCCGCCAAGTATCGTTTTAGTTATAAAGTATGTATGATGATTTGTTCTATATATAACAGTCTCTCAAAGGCAAATACCATTGTCAAAATGGTAAAACATAAAAAAAAACACTATTTCGTGAATGTTATTATTATGGTACTTAGTAGTATTAATTTTGCTATTCACTTAGATTTTATATACAGCCTTTTTGATACCATTGTTTGAACTTATTCTGTAAATTGATTTCAAAAATACATGCATTATCGCATTATGCATCATACGGAAAGCGTAGTAAAACAGTCTCCGTCTCTGTACAACGAGTTTTTAAATTTTTTTTGAACTTACTACGCTATTGACCTAGTAAGGTTTTAACAGCTTCACCGGACTACTAAGGCGAGCGCTTAAGGCACTCAGCCGATTCTATTTGATAATTAGCTCAAGGGTGCACGGTACACCTCGGCTTGGGCTGTTGCCTGATACATGCAATTCGCGACATATGTTTTTTTTCCCTACCTTCCGCTTTGGTTGGGTCGACATGAGATCTCATTGGACTTCATCGTGTCGCCCCAAGCGGACGGTTCAAGCACAAACAGGCGCCGCCAGGCCTCCTCCGTGGAAGGAGACGGCTATGTGATTACAGGCCATCTCCTCCATCCGCCGGACCTGTGCAAGGGGAAAATGGGTCCCCCCGACCGGCCCATCTTCTCTAGGCCCGACTACGATAGCGGGATGAGGCGATCGAACTGCCGAGATGACTTCCTCGCAAGCTAATCTAAGCTAAGCTAACTATTCATACATATATAAGTTGTTGAAACATATATGTGTAACAGGCATAGGTACATACCTCAACAATTCTTATATATATTTCGCATCGGATAATTTTCTAAACTCTTTCAGTTTGATAAGGAAAAAAAAATAAAACCCTTCCACTTTCATGTGTAACCGTGTGTGCGTGCACGTGTATGTAGGTGACATGTGTAATGTTGTCGCAATGATGTAAGAATTTGTGTCACTGTATCGCGCGAGCAGCGCACTCAAGGGCTCCACGCCGAGGGAACGGACCTAGGCTTGAGCTGCTGCCGAGGGGGTCCTACTCTGGTGTGCGGGAGCGAGATTGACCCCCTGACCACGGAGGTGTGATTTGTGGTTACGTGGGCGTGGGCGTGAACACGCTCAGTTTAGAGAGACAGGCTGGTATATGAGTGTGACTGTGTATAACGGAAACAATGATGCTATACGTCGTATAAAACAGACGCAAAAGATATAAAAACGCAACTTTGATATTTAAATTTCTACAGATCCTTCTTATTTGAATTTTTAATAATTTTGCGTTTTCTTATCTATTGCGGCTAAACTATAAAGAACTTTGTTGTTATTAATGATACAGAATATTCGTTAAGAAATTTTGTATAGAGCGTCAAAAGAACTACAAAATTGCCATTTAAGTTTTTATTTTGTCTTTATAGTTTAGCCGCAAAAGATAAAAAAGGCAAAATTATTAAAAATTCAGATTTGAAAGATCCGTAGAAATTTAAATATTAAAGATAGAAATTTGACTCAATGAATTTTTTGTTGATAATTTATCGCTTAATGAGACCTATCCTTTAAATTTTACAAAATAAAATTTCTTCATAGTTTGCAAGTGGCAAAAATGTTCAAAAACAGTTCTCTATTTTATTTATATGGGAAAATATAAAGTTCGTAGGAGGACCTCTTAAAAATAAAATTAAGAGCTGTCCTTTGGACATAATTTTTGTTTGGATATATATTATGGTATTATGGGGTGAGAGTGAGAAAAAAGAAAACGACTTTTTTGGCACACCCTAATGACCTGCAATGATATTCGGGCATCCTTAGACCTGAATCAGATAAAATCAATCTTACAAAAACATTTCTATCTGAAAAAAAAACTATGTTCCCAATGGATCCTTTAGAATTTAACTGTCGCCCAAAAACATATCATGTCACTTGGTACAAAGCTGTACTTACATATCCAAGGAATCTTGTTATCAGTTATTTACTGAGTCCCGTAAATTAATATGTTATATTAATTTTATACGATGGTAATATTTTATAAAGTAATTATTATTGAATAACTTAGTGTCCATTAAACATCAGAAACAATAGCCCTCGACAGATTACTATACGGAACCAATCACTAAAGACTAGTTTAGATCGAAAAATAAGGTATAATATTTTGCAGAAATCGTTCGATATAAACTCCTTTATTAATTAATTGATGTATGTTAAGCGTAATTTCACGGTAATTTTTATGTTTCATTATGTACAGATGATATGTGTATATATTTTTAAATGTTTGTTATTAAATTCCGGCAAAACAATTCTCATTTCTTTCGCTTTCATTAAATCGATTATAAATCAACGGTATTGCGTTTGAACATCGCGTCGATCGATTTAGATTCCAATTCTCAACGAGCAAGAGTTTTTGAAGTAAAACTTCTTTAGGTGCGACTAGGAGGTAAATGGAAGACAATGCAACGGAAATCCGTTACGGCAATGTGGCTTCACGTTTCTGTACTATCCTGTTTTTAAATATATTTGATTTTGCTAATAAATAGTTTATAAACAAATAATTTTTTTTTTGAAAATATAAAATAATAAATAAAAAATATTAAATTGAATAATAATAAAAATCAAACAGAATTAATTATGTATATATAGCTGCGCGACCGTTTCAATGTAAGTAAGTAACGAATTAAATTATAGCTTCATTATCTGTAGTGAAGTATGACAGTAATTGTTTTAGAATGTATAGTGGTCGACGATAATAAACGTATATATTACTATTGTTACATCATCAATAAAAGTTTATTTTAAATTCTCATATGATTTATTTATTTGTAACTTAATCGCTATCTCTTATAACGCCAAAGAAGTCATACTTCAATCGCGTGTGACGGTTACACGCATTCATTTTTTGTGTAGGAAACATTGTGATGACATCACAGTATTTTTTTTTATCTATAAAGTTTTTAATATTTGACCACAATCTCTAATCAATAGAGGTGACTGGCTATCAAGTGCAGCTCCTGGAACACAACTTGAGGGTGGTAGCTAGCCACGTGGACTTTGAAGAGCCTTGATTACTATGGTAAAGTTAAAAATGTATCGTGAAACATGTGTAGGTATATTCTGGCAGACTGCAGATTTTAGATCACCTCATATAACATCAGGGATTGTATAAAAAAGAAGAGACAGTCATAAGGGCTACCGAAGAAGTGAAAACTCAAACAATGGAATAACAGAGTCCTCTTTTGAATTTTTAAATGAATTATAGTATAAATTATTTAAATTTACATTAGTCTGGTTCACATCTATTGCCACTCCGAACAATAGTTATATATATTTTTATACAATTTATTAATTCATCAAACATATGATGGGCGACATAATTTCAGTACAAAAAATCAATATTAAACATACACAGGCCACTGTATTACGCGTTGCTAGTCTGACGCAAGCCACGCAAGTGCAATATGCTCGGTAAAGTTTTTCTAGCATGTCATGATGCGAAATCATAACTGAATCTCCTGTTAAATATACGGCTCAACGTGCTCAAAGAAGTTTTCACTTCAAAAATCCATAGCGTTTGATCGTGCAATACACTCACGTGTGTTCACATATAAAATCTGTTTTATGATTTTACATGGACGATTCGGCTCTGACCACTTTATGCAGCACTTAATATCTGCTTTAGGGAAGTAGATATCGTGATCATGCTTAAGTGCAGCCAATATTTAACAACATATTAAATTCTAAATATTATTAGCGCTCTGACAATTAATTGACCAATCGGGGATAATGTCTATTGGATACATATTGTATTTATAGGTTAGAAATTTGATGTAGGCATGAATTGTTTACAATGCCATTGTTTGTTGTTAAAGAAAACAATTCCGTGTGCGATCCTGTTTTATCTTTACTAATTAATATTAGATATATTTTTGTTTGTTCATTCGTTCGATAAAGGTGCGGTTGCGTATCCTTATGTTATGGAGGCCTTAGTACGATGTAAGATGTTTTCATAAAGCGTTGTATTTAATCTGTAAGAATTTTATAGCGGACGAAGACGAGAAATAATATTATTAAATTTATTGAATGTTTCACTATTTTGTTTAGAATTTCAGATTTCAAATAAGTATATAGTGCAATGTTTCTTTAGTAACATTCATCCTATTACCGAGGTTCTTTATCAGACGCGATCCGCTTGCGGGTGGCAAAGTTTCACCAAATTAGTTTGTAGCTTTACAATATTCCATGAACCGTAAATCGTGGGCGTAAGGTTCAGAATTTATCGAAGATTTAATTAAAACATGCAAAGGAACGTTTACTTCATGCGCCGATATTGAGTCTCAATGACTATTGGACATGTCAAACAATTGAAGAATTCCCTTGTCAATAAAGTCTACGTTTCTTTGACGAGTTTCGTCAAGTTTAAAGCGATGCGGTAGTTTAATAGGGTGTAGTTAAAGGGATTCTAGTCTTTATGTTTATAGCGGAGTTTAGATAAATGCGTTATACTAACGAAGTGGAGATAGTTGGTAATGGAAGGGCTTCACGCCGAAGATGTCATCTCATGAAAGAAAGGGGTGGAGTAGTAACAATTTATTTAAAGTTTAATAGTTGATTGGCTTTTGTTTATTTGTCCGTTTTTATTAGGTACTAGCTGTACCCGAAACTCCGTATGCGTTTTATTTAAATCGTATTAAATAATTATAGAATTGTGAGACTATGTACAATTACAGAAACGCTCTTTAAAGATAATCGTAAGTACGACGCGCACGCCACTAAAAGTAACATGTAACGTGTACAGTAGACATATAAATACAAAAAGCGTGCCAAATGAGGTTTGTCATCAGCAACACATGTGGAACCTGAACCCACCATATAACTACCTCAGTGCTCACTTACACTGTATAAGGAACTAACGAAACAAAAACTTAAATTATTATTATTAAGATTTACATTTACATTATATTTAATATACATTGCCATTATTATAATTAAGATTTTGTGACTACTCAAAAAATAAACGCTTGTCTATTCCACAAGAAATTGTATTATGGAATACTTTATAATCTTCTTTATTTTTAGGAAGACCTCTATATCGTTAATTTTATTAATAATTATAATGTCGAAGTGTAAACAATAAGCTGATCATTATTTCTCTTATTAAAATTAAAGAATGAGTTGAAATCTTGCTAAATTTTATGCAGTCAAAATCGCGGGTAACACCTAGTCTAAAATGGAATAACCTCAATTGAATTTTATTAGGTTCGCTATCTACCAGTGGAAATCCCGTGAAGATCGATGTAATAATTTTGGTGACAGCACAGCGAGTGAAGCCACGGTTAACAGGTAGTCTAAATTAAAATAAATTAAATTTCTTTTTATAAGGTCCGCTATCTGCTAGTGAAAGTCCCATGAAAATCGGTCTAACCGTTTTGGAGAAAGCACTGTGGGTGGAGCCACGGTTAACAGCAAGTATAAATTAAAGTTGCCTTAATTACTTTTTGTAAAGTCTTCTATCTGCCAGTGAAAGTTTCGTAAAAAAACTGGTCTAACCGTTTTGGAGATAGCATTGCGGGCGAAGTCACGTTTTACAGGTAGTATAAACTAAAATTGCTTCAATTACTTTTTATAAGGTCAGCTATCTGTCACTGAAAATTTCGTGAAGATCGGTTGAACTGTTTTGAAGATAGTACTGCGGGCGAATCCACGGTTAACAGCTAAACTAGATTAAAATAAATAAAATTACTTGAAATAATGTCCGCTTTCTGCTAGTGAAAATTTGGTGAAAAGCGGTCCAATTGTTTTGGAGATAGCATTGCAGACGAAGCCGCGGTTAATACCTAGTCTAATTTAGAGTAACCTAAGAAACCCGCTGGAATTTCAGCTATGTGTCAGTAAAATTCCTGTCAAAATCGGTCTAGCCGTTTCGGAGATTACCCGGAACAAACAGACAGTCCGACACAAATTTTAAAAATTGCATTTTTGTTATCTGAGGCGTGTATACTTTCATACCCAATCAGTAAAAAAAAATTATTTTGATATTACATACAGACACTTCATTTTTATTATATGTATAGATTACTGATAGTATTTGAAAGTATCATGTTGTTAGACTTCAACTTGGAGCTGGAAAGAAACTTCCTGCTTTTCTTTTATAGTGGCAATACGAAGCGCGAGTGCTATTCTTGCTGGTAAGTCTGAATCAAAATTAATGGTGAACATCATAAAATTGGTTATATATTGCCGATCATCGGAGTCTTCTTGGTTGCATATACACTGCGCAGTCACTGTTACATATAGGTGTACATGGTCTTAATGACGCAGCTAGGTACAGATCCTATCATTCTGCTCGATTATTGGATATTTACCGCTTGATTTGAGTACACGGTGCACCATAGCATGCCGATATGGTGGCTGTTATACCAGGTGTATTGTGTGTTATCTAATCCAACACGATTACCATACCATTTTTACTAATCATGTATCTATATATCAATATATCGACAGAAAAAAAAACCATTATCTAATGTTGTTAATAATTCATGCCTCTTTGCTGGGAAATTTATAGATATAATAGAACGAAGTGTAATGTAAAACACACATGTTATATTCTGGTGGAAAATAGTTAATCTGAGTTTTAGTTGCTTCTTTCAACAGGAGAAAAAAAATACATGAGTTAGTATACACGACACTATAACATATGATGATATACAGTTTGCTAGTTACTATTTTATACATATAGGGCATAAAATAATGAGTTAAATATAATTAGTGCATAGAAAATGCGAGCAAAGCCGTGGGCAGTTGCTAGTATGGTTTTTTATAACTATATTTTATATATATCCCTAATTGGGTTCATTAAAATAGTTTGATAAGGATAATGACGATCTTTAAGTCCTAATTAATCCAATTAATAAATATGTTGAATATCTTCTCTTTAATATAATTAGGCAAGGCAAAGAAAAAGCATATATGAACTACTGCTCTGTTATCGGTTAGGGAAATATATTAATCTATACGTACATATAATAAAAATGTAAATGTGACGTGTCTGTATTTTTTCGATTTTTGTGAAAAGATTTTTATTTTTTTATTGTTGCACGGCAAAGTTTAATAGTTTTAATGACGACGGGACTTATGTATGAGAGAAAAGTAGATAAGTAAACTCAGATGATTTTATTAGTCGCTGTTTTTTTGCATTAGGTTCGACGCGCACGGAGTCGCTGGCACAGCTAGTTAATAATGTACGCAGAGAAGTAACTGGAATAGTTTAAAGTGTGAAGGATATTCATGCCTCTGTACGAATCGCTCCAGAAGAAATATTTCGTCTCCACAGAATTTATCACGATCATGTAGCGACTCCGACTTGTGCTAATCCGTTACATTAAAACAACGATCTCTGCATACAAATTGCGTTTAAACATTCTGTCTGGTTACATTGTTAATGTTCGCTCGTATTTGCATTTTTGAAATGACTTCTCGGTTCGCAGTGAAATGCGTTGCTTTACGAATTTGTTGATCATTTATTGAAGATACTAGATTCTTTACTTACTAGACACTTTACTAGCTTTTACCCGCGATTCGTACGCGTGGAATAGTTACTGTTTACGTAGCGCACGCAACGGGAACTCTCAAGAGGAGGAAAAAACGATTTTGAATTTATTGAATTTTTTTTCTCCATTGATGCTTCGCTCCTAGTGATCTTATGATATATGACCTTATAGATAAAAGAGGTATCTAAGGCTGAAAGAATTTTTCAAATCGAACCAGTGACTTCTGAGATTAGCGAATTCAAGCAAACAAACTCTTGAGCTTTATAATTTTAGTATATATATTATAGCGTTTCACCACAATCTCGTCCGGCGTTAAGTGAGGATAGTGTGCAGAAGTGCAGCTATCGGAACACACCAACGAGCGTGTTGGCGACAGATTTTCTACTAATGGGTGGTAGCTAGCCAAGCGAGTTTACAAAAAGCTCTACAACATTGCTATGGTTTTATCGTAATGTTTTCCTTCATCGGAAGCTCCGATTCAGGTGTTAGGATTTTTTTTAAATTATCCCGGGACATCCCTTATGGATACCCACTCTCTCGGGGGAGAGAGGGGGTTATGTCCGACTTGCACGGACTAAAATCGACAGAACGCTTTTGTTGGGGCGGCAAGGGATCGTACTCGCTACTCAACCATCACTCTGGTACAACTGGGTACACTCCAGTTGTCTCCCCTCGTCAGCCGGACCTAGGATTTGAACCTACGTCCATCGACGCGTTGTCCGAATATGCATTCAACTAAGATTAGTAGATTAATCTAATTACAAGTCACTGTGACCTAAGGTCCTCAGGTGATAACAGGCGTGTCACCTGATAAACAAGGGCTTCGAGACAGGGGAAGGATCGCGCGTCCTGAAAGTCTATGGATCCCAGGGATTGATCTTTAAATCGATTGTTATCTTGCAAACAAAGGGCAGAAGGATGTAAATACACGATAACGTTTCACATGCTATAGCTGTAACATCCAGACACACCAATAGCTGTGTCTAATATCGAAATGACTGATGACGCAATTAGTAGGTTCCTCCACCGGGCCTTAGACTCTCTGATGCGGGACATTGTAGATTATAATAAAAAAAAAATTCTATTATAGATAAAAATAAAGTCGCCATAAAAGCAATATCCAGGCCACCACCTATTCCCTCCCTCCCTTTCCCCTCCCCAGCCTCCACTCTCCCACTCCCCATTCCCCCAAACACAGGCTGGCAACGCACTTGTGACTCTCCTGGTGTTGCTAGTGTCTATGGACGGCGGTGATCACTTAACATAAGGTGACCCACCACTTCGTTTGCTTCCTATGATATAAAAAATATTTATATATATTCTCAGTTAAAAAAACGATTCTAAAATTGTTTAGTAAAATAATAACAATAGTTGTTCTCAATTACAACATTTTTTGACATAACTAATATAAAGTAAATTTTCAAAAAAAAGTATTAACCGACTTCAATATCAATCAAAAACCCATAAGGCACTAAAAAGCGGAAAATAAATAGTTTATCAAAAATAAAACATATGAATATGTGTGCTACCTAGAAATGTACTGGAAGTCGGTACCAACCAAAATTGTTGTATTACAGAGACGCGAGAGTGGACTTAAACTTTGTACCTATAGATATGGTTTTCGATTTGGTTGGCACCGACTTCCAATACAACTCTAGGTAGGACACATATTCATATGTTTTATTTAATTTGATAAACTATTTATTTTCCGCCTTTAGTGCCTTATAGGTTTTTGATTAATTGATATTGAAGTCGGTTAATACTTTTTTTTGAAAATTTACTTTATTTAGTTTATTCTGTTTTGTTATCAATTACTGTACGTGTATTCAACAATCCAGAGACTTCCTGCCTGGCATGACAGCTACGACGCGCGATGGTTTGCCGAACTCTCAATTATGCTTATTGTTTTTGGATTGTACTATGTTCACATTACCGCGCAAAATATCATTTCTAATCTAACGGTTTCTGAGATACTCTGTTAAACTACCAAAAGTTATTAACTCAACAAAGTTATCCATAAGATAAACGTTCAAATGCCCGTTGAGATTTACTGACACCTGATGGTAAGTGATCACGGCCGCCCATGGACAATTGCGACACGAGAGGAAACACAGATGCGTTGCCGGCCCTTAAGAAAGGAGTAGGCTCGTTTCTTGAAAGTTTTCTTACTTTGTCACGGATCCCATAATCAGAACCTAACCAAACTCTCATCAAACTACCCTTGAAGTACATCCTTTCCAATAAAAAATGAATCATCGAAATCGGTTAACGTGATATTGAGTTATTCGTCTATTTGTCGTGTACATACTTAATGCAAATTTATAACTTATACGGTTTTGCACTGGATGCCGTTGTCGGAACTGTACCAAATTGAAATGGGACCACACTGGAAGTACCACCTTTCAAATAAAAAAAGAATAATCAAAATCGGTTTACCCAGTCCAAAGTTATGAGGTAACAAACAAAAAAAAAAAAAAAAAAATACAGGCGAATTGATAACCTCCTCCTTTTTTTGAAGTCGGTTAAAAATGAACTAAGGCAGAAAAAGGTGCAAACCAAGAGTCTGTAGAAAAAGAGTCACTGTGACTGGTTTCCAATGTACATGACTATAACGAGCTATTTGAATTTTAATGCCTTACATTCTACTCTATGTATTTACCTTTGTTGTTATGTACAGTTCTTCAAGAGTCCCTAAACAGAGATTATCTATATGTTAGGGGAAGTTTCTAGCAAAAGTTTGCATACAAACTCTTGTATAATACAAATACACCGTCAGTACAATTATTAACATGCGTAATTTACAACATGCCGCACGCATCACTCCTTACCATAAGTGTGGGAACAAATTGTCGGTCTCTATCTGCAACACCGGCCTTGTTAGCATGCATACATAATTAACGGCTACATACGATTCAGTAATTCTATTCGCTTTGATATTTTAATTTATAGTTCAACTTGCGTCTGCCCATGTTTCGCTACCTTCTTGTTCGATTTACATGTGAATTCTTGTTTTAGATTTTGGTCGCTGTTAGTTCCCTTTATTTTTTTCTATATGTAGCTTATTTAAGGAGAATTCGATGTATTATTGTTATTACTGTAAACTTTGTTGTTTTATTTCTTCTAAATATATTTTTTTATAAATAAATTAGTGACAAGATCAGCATATTCATATGTTTGTGTAATGTAATAGAACAATAGTTTATGTCTTGACTTCCGTGACAGCACATTTTTGTGCTGCAGTCGGCCATGTTGTATTTCTTCTTGTGAACCATTGTGTTCATTGTACGTTACCGATCGTTGCAAGAGAATAGGGAAATAAAGTAAACGCTGACACGGGTGAAGAATAAATATTTAATTATTATTTTGGAGTTTTTGGCGGGATCTCGGTCTGTCATGTAGTGGATTTTATTTTTTATTCATAATCTTGTGTTACTTGACACTATATTGTGTAAAATTGGTGGTGTTTTATGTAATATAGTTTGTTTATTGTGCATAAGTGAAGTGAATGGAAAATAATACCACGGACCATGAATTCTGAGATGCCACAAAAATTCCATGGAAAGTTCTAACAAGTTGGCCACCATCTTGTTTGTTCATTGAAATTATATCAAGAAACTTGTAATATCAATACTCACTTGACAATGGCAGTGATGGTATACTAGAAGACTGGTTGCCAAAATTGAATGGAAGAAGAACTTGTAATACTATTAACTACTTGACAATGGCAGTAATAATCTAAAAGATTGGTTGCCAAAAATAAAGTGAAAAAAAAAAAAAAAATTATTTAAAAGTGTTGGTTCACTAGTAGGTACACTTCGGGTTAGTATTTATAATATTAGTAAAAAAAACATTAAGTATACTAGTATCAAGAGATTTTTTGCTGGAACGCGCTAACTATTAAGTAATCAATCAATATATCTATCAATTTGAGAATGAGACCATATCTTCGCTTAACAGTATAAACATATAATTAAACTAGCTGTTACCCGCGGTTCCGCACGCGCTTTTTAAAAATTTATTAAAGAAATGTAAAATTGTAAGTGGATGTGTACATTACAGAAACGCTTTTTCAAAAACATTTGTAACTACGATACGAACGCCATCTACTGTAACATGTAACGTGTACATTAGATATATGAATACTAATAGTATATCGAATGGGATGGGATTTATCATCAGCAACATACCTGGAACTTCAACCTACTATATACCAAACTCAGTGCTCACTAACACTATATAAGAAAGTAATGAAAATTATAAACTATACATTATCGAACAATATATCTTAAATCTTTTATTTTATAGATAGATATAATATGCCCGTATTGTCGATATACTTAAGTTATTCTTATACGTTGCTATAATAACTGAGTTATGTAGAAGCAAACGTGGTAAATAAAACAATATGGCAGCCAAATTGACCAAAAAGATGATATAATTCATATTACATACAAATATATGTCTTTTAATTATGTATATTTATTCTTGGAGTCAGTAAGGCACACGTCTCACGCAGTTGTAACACATTTTTGATCGATTTCACACGGACGAATACAAAGGTAGCAGTTAATCACAACATAGTGTACCAATTCAAATAAAAAAGAATCATTAAAATCGGTTCATAATTGACTAAAATATCGATTAACATACATAAAAAAATACATACAACCGAACAATAGTAACCTCCTCCTTCTTCGAAGTCGGTTAAAAAAAGTCCTCTGGCAGCTTATCTGTTCGCGATAAAGTCAAAAACTAACATTTTCATGCTGTTTTCACCAGTAGATAGAATGATAATTTATGGGGAAGGTTTAGGTATAATTTGTCAAGGTTTTCATTTTATTATCCGTCTCCGTCCGTATAACGTCTTCCGAGCCCGCTAGTTACCTGCCCGTAAAAGCCCCGT
>MU158977.1:57968-104970 GCA_015888305.1 Antheraea pernyi
AGAACAAATAAAAATTGGAAATAAAAGTAGTATGAACTATTTGAATAGGAAAACAAAATAAACTTTGAAAATGTTAGCGTTGATACTTACCACATAACTTCAGAATTGGCAGTATGGATTAATTCCTTCGCCTTTGTATTTGAATAGGAAAACAAAATAAACTTTGAAAATGTTAGCGTTGATACTTACCACATAACTTCAGAATTGGCAGTATGGATTAATTCCTTCGCCTTTGAACTATTTGAATAGGAAAAAAAAACTTTTGAAAATGTTAGCTTTGATACTTACCACATAACTTCAGAATTGGCAGTATGGATTAATTCCTTCGCCTTTGAACTATTTGAATAGGAAAAAAAAAACTTTGCAAATGTTAGCTTTGATACTTACTACATAACTTCAGAATTGGCAGTATGGATTAATTCCTTCGCCTATGAACTATTTGAATAGGAAAAAAAAAACTTTGCAAATGTTAGCTTTGATACTTACCACATAACTTCAGAATTGGCAGTATGGATTAATTCCTTCGCCTGTCCTATTGGACGAATATTATTACACTATTACTCTAACACCTTACCACGTTACCATGGCAACGTATATAATAATAACGTAATCGCTAAAAAGCAAAAAAAGTGCCCGATTTTGAAACATTCTTCATTGGTACTCTGCTTCTATCAGTCTTAGCGTGATTATATATAGCCTAAAGCCTTCCTCGATAAATGAGCTATCTAAAACCGAAAGACTTTCTCAAATCGGACTGGTAGTTCCTGAGATCATAACGTTCAACCAAACAAACAAACTCTACAGCTTTATATATTAGTATAAATAAAGTGTTAATCAGTTTTATTCATCAGTCATTAGTATCAGTCATTATTCATCAGTATCAGTGACTGTTAATCAGTAATCAGTCAATTTTGTCAATATTTTTTAAGATTTCTCTATTGTTATTTATGTCACTCACTCACTTTTTACGTGACGATTTGGAATTATAATTTTTAACTTTAAAAAAAATTGTCTAATATATTATTAACACTAAAGCTTGTCAGTACCTACTGGTACTGGTACTATTTATATGTACATTTCGAAATTATTATAATGAAAAAAAGTTGTAATATCATCGTTTATATACGGAAGATTAAGTTATAACTTTTGTGCATATGATTCGCACCCCGTTGGTATCAGATAGTTCATGTCTATACCAAGAAGTCAGTGGTCCAAGTACACAATTATCTACACCTTATACGGGCTTAGCTGAGAATTACCTACATCCATACAATAGACAGACGGACACAAACGATATATTGAAATAGTATTATAAATAAAATAATCACCACCTTACTAGCGCTCAGGTGTAAATTTAAATAAAAACTTATAAATATGTAAACTTGTTTAAACAAATAATTCCAGGATAATTGTACACTTTAAGAATCCTTAAATTGAATGCTGGTCCCTTTTCTATATAATATATTACTGTATACTGCTGTTGCAGTTTTGATCCTAACTTCAGGCGACAGATATAGAAGTATGCCTGTATGTGGTGTGGCGAAAAAGCGCGATATTAGCAGCTTCTCTAAGAAGTACGGAGAAAGGAAGGCCCCTCACCATAAGATAAGAGACCTACGGGTGCCTCAACTGTGTCACTAGGGTGGTAGGAGCTTGCTCGCGTGATTCTGCGACCCTGGCTCACATACACACGAACAGGCAGAGGAGTTTTAGCCGGTAAGAGTCCGTAATAACCCTATCTCTGTCCTACGATAGGATACGATCCGATTCAGGATGTCTGCTCTATAAAAAAGAGGAGTGCGACTTCAGACGCGGTAGAAGTAAAATGTAATATTCTGATTTTTAAGAGAATAAGAATAAGAAGAAGAGAATAAGAAGAGATAATTAATACACTATGAACGTGGTAAATCTGGCCGCTTCTGTGTAGGAGGGTGATTAGTAGACAGAAGAACACCTTGCATCATAGAATGACCAACCACATAGTTTTGGAAATAATTCAAGGATCGGCTCGTATAGACGTTTCGCGCCGACATCCACTGCAGAGAGTAAGGACCTGGAGTAGTATTCTCACTTGCCCCAGGAGGGTATGGTTCAGAGGGCCACTTCTGGGGTGCCGGAAAGATATCTCAGTGATACTAGAACAATATGTCAGTATGACGTTTTGAATACCTAAGATGTATGGTTGTTGACAAAAAACGAATCAGAATTGATTTACTCGAATAACCTAAATACTTAATATGTTCTGGATAGTCGTAATAGCTATTAAGAAACAACGAAAGTTTTAACGATGATATAAGTTTTGTACTAAAACGATTTTTTATAGAGGGTACCGCTATAACGTAAATTTTTTAGATTTTGTAAAAGAGGTATCTCTAAGTAGAAAAAAATAAAAATCATTTTTCTGCTACTACAATACATTTCCTTGATTTAGCTTAATGTTATACATATTAACCTTTACACCGGTTTTTATGAATTCAAACAATATTTCGAATATATAAAAAATGACGGATAAATTCTGATTTAGTTATTTTATGGAATAAAAGGTCAAGGTTCATAACATGATGAACATATCAGTTGCGTTATGCTAGCACAAGACCGTAGATATTTTCACGGCTGCTTTGGTAAGTACCTGCACCAGGTAGCCAGAAGAAAGCCAACGTCTAGGTGCCACCACTGTTACGGCTGTGATGTTGAAACTTCCCAACATGTCTTAGAGTCATGCCCAGCTTGGGACAAAGACTACTGCGAGCTTACTGCAGTAGTGGGTAACAACCTCTCTCTGTCGGGTGTGATCCGCTCCATGGTCGGTGGCGAGAGGGAGTGGAATGCTGTCGTGGTTTTTTGTGAAAGCGTCATCTCGCAAAAAGAGGGGGCGGAGAGAGACAGGGAGAGAGCCGTTACTGCCCCGCTATCCAGCGTGGGAGATCAGGTCGCAGAACTAGATGAAAGGGAGGCAACTTCCATCTTATGCCAACCTAATTAAACTCCAGGTGACAGACGCGGGGGCGTCTGTTGCCGCAGAAAGGAGTTCCCGTGACGGTTTTAAGTCAGAAGAGGTTTTGTAATTAGACTGTATTCTTTTTTTACGAAATGAGATTGCATGATTTATTTATTTACGTTTATTTATTTATTGCCCGTGACTTTCTTCTCGTGAGAATTGTTTTCATGCCTGATAGAAACTTCGTGGTTTATATAAATAACTTGTGGGCTATCTTACATTTATTTTTAACGTAATAAACCGACTACGTCGCAAGTTTAAAATTATTAAACGAAATTAGTACATGCAAATGGTGTCTTAATATTCTATACAAACTTCTCAGAAGTGTATAAATTAATCGAGTAAAAGTATCGTAAAAAAGCAATGGCTTAATTTCTGCGAAAATGTACAAAATGCGCAAAAACCAGAACCTCTTTTTCAAGACGATAAAAAAAATTATAAATAATATAAAATTGGCATGACGGCATGATCGTGCGATTTGTCTGTTCATCGATGATAATTTTGTCGCGATCGTATTCAATTTTCGAAAATTAATTGCTTATGAAGAAAATAAGATAACATTCACTATGGAATAAATATAGAACTTGCTGTTTCAAATGAATGGGGTCAATGCCCTTCAACCCCGATAATGTATGGAGTATATATTTTTAAACAGGAACATTTATCCAAGTATCAATGGATATAGGAAAGGTAACATCAAGATATCCTTACTTTACAACCCTGGTAAGACAATTAAATAATACTATTAGGTCGGCAACGCGCATGCGCGGAGACCACAAGTTCCAAATATGGCGTCCTAAACTAAATCGTGAGATTCAAACGAGATTTTATAATAATTATTATAGAATTTTAAGGACAGATTGTTGAATCACCAACGAATATATCGTGAGTATAAAGTTTTTCGAAGAGTTATTCTCTCACAAAAAAGACGTTAACACGTTTCTAGAGGAAAGAGTATGTCACATGCACAAACTATGTCGAAAGTAGAAATAAGGATGAAATGTGTTTGGATTATATGTGTATTGTTTGGCTACTTCTTGGAGGTGGTAGAGCCACGCTAAAGCTATTACTGGTTTCAGCATGAATGGGTCCGCTCGGAGTAGTACCACCCTCTCACAGAAAACCGACGTGAAGTAACAGTGCTTGCATTTTTGCGTTTCGATCGGTCAGTGAGAGCGCCCGAGGCCCACCTACCCTTTCCTCTCTTCTTCCCTCTCCTATCCCTTCCCCGTTTCTTCCTAAACACAGGCTGGCAACGCACTTGCAACTCCCCTGGTGTTGCTAGTGTCCATGGACGGCGGTGATCACTTTACATCAGGTGAACCGCCTCTTCGTTTGCCTCCTATAACATAAAAAAATACTTCATAATCAAAATCAGAGTTT
Organism: Antheraea pernyi; assembly: GCA_015888305.1. Taxonomy (NCBI): domain Eukaryota; kingdom Metazoa; phylum Arthropoda; class Insecta; order Lepidoptera; family Saturniidae; genus Antheraea; species Antheraea pernyi. The sequence goes on from MU158977.1 coordinate 62,350, forward strand.
CCCAGACTTTTTTTTTCATAGATCACATTCAAAATTTTATTTGGCTGCGGTGGACGCCCTTCATATTTACCATACTCCCGAAACTCTAAAAATGTGAAGATTAGTTCTAACTGTGGCAATTTACACGCTCGTTGTACTGAATATGTAAGTTTTTTGCAAGTAGCAGTCGCTGAGCTTCTTAAAATATTTTCTGACCACATTGATAGCTGAAGTCAAGCCAATATTTTAGTTCTTCACTATAAAAAGCAAATAAATTATCGTGGACCCCGCTTACGAATTGTAAGCCCCTTTTATTTGCCACGTCTACGTAGATCTCAGTCGTGTCTCCTGTGGACCACCTGGACTATTTTGGGAACTAAGGATCTATACGGTGTAATGTATTTTAACATGTGAGATGTCGTTTGATGCGTTTTGAATGTTTTTTTTTTCGAACTGTCTATGCTGTTCACCTATTAAGGTCTTAACAGCTTCACTGAACTACTAAGGCGAGCGCTTAAGGTACTCAGCCGATTTTATTTGACAACTAGCTCAAGGGTGCACGGCACAACTGACCGTGGGGGCGGCTCTACAAGGTTGATTAGCTTGTTCGATCCCTTGCCGCCCCCACCAAACGGTCTGTCGGTACACCGTGGGGTTTTAGTCTGTGCGAGTCGGACATAACCCACCCTCTCCCCCGGGGGGGTGGCGTATCCATAAGGGATTTCCCCACGTTAAAAAAAAAAAAGCTCAGATAGGCCGGGAATTGCATGTATCAGGCAACAGCCCAAGCCGAGTTGTGCCGTGCACCCTTGAGCTAGTTGTCAAATAAAATCGGCTGAGTACCTTAAGCGCTCGCCTTAGTAGTTCAGTGAAGCTGTTAAGACCTTAATAGGTGAACAGCATAGACAGTTCGAAAAAAAAAACATTCAAAACGCATCAAACACACGCTGTCTGAGTGTGCTGCGTGGGGGGAGCAGCGCCGCATTCTGGCGGCGGCCGTGGGAACGGACTTATCGCTGCCGAGCGTGGTTTCGGCCATGCTCGGCAGCGAACAGGCTTGGCGAGCGATGGCCTCCTTCTGCGAGGACCCACCCTCTCCCCGGGGGGGTGGCGTATTCATAAGGGATTTCCCCACGTTAAAAAAAAAAAAGGTTAGCTAAGATAGATCGCGAATTGCATGTAACAGACAACAGCCAAGCCAAGGTGTGCCGTGCACCCTTGAGCTAGCTACCCAAATGAAATCGGCTGAGTGCCTTAAATGCTCGCCTTAGTAGTCCGGTGAAGCTGTTAAGACCTGGGTTACCACACCTCCCCCTTAAACTATATTAACTTATAAATCAAGTACATTTCTAGGTTTAACAATTCTGCCTGTTCTGGTTGTAATATTACTAGTTGGTAAAGCAATCTGATTTTTAGAATTAGTTGTTGTGTCAAAATCTTGGACAGGTTTAATGTTACTCTGTTCATATTTAGATAACACATAATCATCAGCTCCTTTACTGTAGTTATTAAACTTAGAAAATGATTTTTTCATTTGAGAAGTATTTCTTCTTAACATTTTACCTCCCTCAGTAACTATAATATAAGATCTAGGTTCAGGACATTTACTTACAATTTTAGCTTTCTTCCAAATACCATTATCAATAAAGGTAACATTTTCTCCAGTTTTATAATAATAGGTTTTCTTTCTAGCACTCTTATCATAATAATTTTTAGTTATATTTTGTTTATGACATAGTTTTGTATAAATATCATTTTGTATTTTAGGTTTCAATATATTTAAAGCACAAGGCATATTTCTCAAAACTCTACTATTTAAAATTTGTGATGGAGAAACTCCCAAACTAGTTAAAGGTGTATTATTATATTCCATAATCCCCTCTCTAATATCTGTCTTATCTTCATTACATTTTTTTAGAATCTGTTTACTTATATGGACTGCTTTTTCAGCCATCCCATTACTTTTTGGGTATCTCGGAGTAGAGGTAACTAACGTTATATCTTTTGATTTAAAGTAACACTTACACTCATACGATGAATGAAATCCTTCTTTAAGGTCTAATACAGAAAACATTATTTTGCCTTTTAACTTAAATGCTAATTCATCTAAAGTAGGTAAAACTTTAGGTTTTTTTATAATATATTTATTAAGATCTGAAGGATCCAAACAAAGTCTAACTTTTCCATTAGGTTTTTCAACAATTACAATTCTGTTGACACAGGCTTTATCACTAATATTTTCAACTTTTACAATAGCATTTCGTTCTTCTAATCTTTTAAGTTCACATTTTAGAGGCTCATATAAAGCAATCGGAATTCTAGATGATGGATTACATATTTGTTCACTTATTTCCCTAGTAGGTATATCATATACACCTGGTAATCTACCACAACCTTCAAAAACTTGTATATTTTGTTTAATAAACTCATCTTTCTCTATATTAATATTAGACTCACATTTAGAGGTTACATTATTTACTCTCTTAATTAAATTAAGTGATACACAACCTGGTAATCCCAATAGCATTGAGTTACAGTCTACAATTACAAAATTTTCATAACAAGAGTTGTTTTTATATTTACATTGCAAATTTATCATACCGATAGGTTTAACCTGAAAACCAGAAAAAGACTCCAACTTTATTTCAGTATTTAGTAATTTTAAATTTAAATCTCTGTTAATTCTATTAAATATATGTTTGGGCATAATGCTCACATCCGCTCCAGTATCCAACTTACACTTTATGCTAAAGTTCTCAATACTTATATTTTCAAACCATTCTTCATTGAAACTTTTCTTTTTACCTATAACACTTTTAGCAGATTCACAATAATACTCTTCAGAACTGGAATTATCACTGCTACACTTCTTGACTATGCTGACATCTTTATTTTTCACTTTGCAGCTAACAGAAAAGTGATTTAGCGTTCCACACTTATTACAAGTTTTACCAAATGCAGGGCATTGTCTAGGTCCATGTTCTGTCTGGCATCTTCTACATTTAAACTTATTTATTGTATTATTTTTAAACTTCTGATGTTTGACCACATTATGAGTAACCGTTGGACGATTTGACTTTTTAACTCGACTTACTTCACTATTACTCGTAGACATTTGTGCTACTTGTGTAGACGCTTGTTCTTTAGTTTGACAAAATTTAATAGTAGCATCCAAAGACAAATTGTCTATCCTCAGTAAAGCTTCCTGAGTAGATCTGTCACATATATTTTGAACAATGTGATCTCTCATCATTTCATCTTCTATATTTTTATAATTACACGACTTTATTAATTGTCGGCATTCGGTTAAAAATTTATCAAAAGTTTCTCCTTCACGTTGCTTGCGTTCGTTAAACTTAAAACGTTCAAACACGATATTCGTTCTGGGACTTACATAATTTTGTATGGCTTCACATACCTTTTCATATTTGTCACCATCACTTACGGGCAAAGTTGAAACTACACGTGATGCTTCTGTACCCATCAAATTTCTCATGAGAGACAGTTTAATTTTGTCATCAACACTTGACTTTCCGGCGACCATCAGGTAATCTTCAAATGTTTGCAGCCAAAATTTCCACTCTAGTGCTGCATTTGAACCAGTAATATTTAAATCTGGTGGTAATTTCACTTGAAGAAAATCCTTTTCGGGTAGTGCCATCTTTAAAAACTTTGACTAAAACTTATAGGCGTAGATATTCGTTATACTTATTTCACTGCGACTGCGCCATGTTGTAATATGGAATATACCATAAGAATACTCAATAATAAGATGCAGTAATCAATATTTATTTCAAACACTTGTACATTTACGTTACAGAACATGACTCTCTAAGTACGCCATATTAACCATAGACTTAATACTACTATTTTAGGGTTACTACAGTAACCGGCCGGTCGAGACTAATTTATACATGGCAATCCTAACTTGGTTAAGTACAGTAGTCATAATATAAATTTTATTATTATAGAAGAGAAAGTAGGCATGGTTGTAGGTTTGTTTTTTCATGCAAAGATTTTTCAAGAGATTTTGATGAAACGAGACACACAGATTACAGAGATATAAAAATATTGTTTAACCTCGTCCAAATATAACGATAAGTCCTGTTCGGGCGTACCCGCCGGGGGAGTCATAGGGACCTCGAGGACGAGGCCCGGCTGTATGGCAGCTACAGGGAATGCAGAAAGACCCTGCAGGCTGCCATCAGCTGGAGGAAGAAGGAGGGATGGCAGGAGCTGCTCCAGACACTGGAGGCGGATACTTGGGGGCGCCCATATCAAATGGTACGAAACAAGTTGCGATCCTGGATGCCCCCGGTGACGGAAAGCCTCCAGCCTTCGTGGGAGTATTATTCTCCGACCCTTCATTGTCGCCAACTCTTCCCATGCCCCCCGACCCTTCTCCTCAGGCTCGGCTACGGAAGAAACTCAACCTGATTTATCTCTACTTTTACACATTTTTACAAGCATGACATTTGTTATTTGAATATATTAGTAACTTTCTCTTTATATATATTAGGCCCTGAAAAAAATAACGCCACGTTTTTAGCCTTAAATATGTTTTCATATTCATACAATGTCGTGTTACCGAAATAATATACGGATTTTATCGTATGACCTAATATTTAATAATGTAAATATTACATACGAGTCTATATTTGAATTGTAAAATAGGATTTAATGCAAATAATATGCATATCGTGGTACATACAATACGTATCTTGGCCTTTACATTGTAAATTCTCTATATTATGACCCGAACAATGGTTGAGAACTCTTCCGAAAAAAGATTTTATGTAGAAGTAAGCGAAATATATTGACTTAGGTTACTTGAAATTATCAATTATAACAGATCATGGTCGTTTGTACAGTGATTAGCTGTACCCACGAATCCGTTCACGTGGAACTTAATTTAAAAAACCCGTGACTAATAAAATCACCTGAATGTATTAAGTCCATTTACTTATTTACTTTTCTCTCGTACTTAAGTCGCGTCGTCATTAAAGTTACGATAGCTTTTGATAGAGTGAACCAATTTTTATGAAAGCAAGACTAAATATTACTCGAGGATATGCTTTATGATTTTCTTCTTGAGGTTTTATCGTGAACGCAGTACTTTAGATGCGTGTTTATACAAACAGATAGACAGACAGATATTTCTAGAATGTTAGAAATGTATTTTTTAACTTTTTTTATATAATAGGAGGCAAACGAACAGGTGGGTCATCTGATGTTAAGTGATCACTACCGTCCATAGACACTTGCAACACCAGGGGGGTTGCGTTGCCACCCTGTGCTTGGGGGAGGGGAAGGGGAGATGGGTTATCCAGCGCTCTCACTGACCGAACGAAACGCAACATTGCAAGCACTGTTACTTCACGTCGGTGTTTCTGTGGGTCGGGTTGTACTACCCCGGGCGAGCCGACCCCTTTATGCTGAAACCAGTAATAGCTTCAGCGTGACTCTACCACCTCTAACTTCCAAGACATCTGCAATATTTTTATTTACAAATATCTAATTTACATGCTTAATTCATTCATTCATTTAATATGAATATATAAATTTAATTTAATAAATATTACATTCACTTTGATATTCAATATCAATATTAGATTTTATTTAAAAAAAATGTATAACGATGGTACATATTCTGTTATACTAGTTGTGTCCGCGGTCTCACACGCATTTATTTCTTGTAATGTATTTATTATTACTATAATACGACTTATTATAGTAAAATGGATAGCTATAGAAAAGATAGATTCATATTCAAATATATACCATGGTCATACCAATTATCATATAGATAGTAAGTACTGTTGAGCGATAAAGAAGTTGTTTATCTCTGTTTCAATTACTCATTACTGCTCAGCTTCTATAGAAACTTCGGGAAGTCCTCTATCTGCCAGTGAAAACCTCATCAAAATTGATTCAGCCATTTCAGAGATTAGTCTCAATATACAAAAGGTATATATTTTATAATATATTCCCATGTTAGAACTTTCTAGAGACTTGAATGATATTTCAGAATTTATATAATTCGTGTATAGTGACTAAATTATATTACGTATTATACCATTAATATTACAGAAAATAGTATCAAACAAAACAAATTAATTAATAAAAAATTAATACCACACCATAACATACAAAAACTTCTACAGAAATGCTAATAAAAGTTTTGAATTCATTGATATAATAAGCGTGAAAGTATTGAACACTTTTATTCGGTTTTCCTCTTTGTAAATACCGATATCTTCTTAAATGATTTTCTAAGAACTGACGGATCTTTGAATAGCGACTAGAAAAAAAACGAACGCTCTTAAAATGACAGTTCGATGGCACCGTTAGGCTGCGTGCAGATCGCAATCAGCCTGTGCCGAATTTATTAAAAAAAATGATATTAAATATTGCTTCTAAGATTTTTCGACTACGCTATTATTGACACTGGTTGGAAAAACGGCAAAAAGTCGGTATATTTTTAAAACATTTCAAAATGGCGGCGAATCGATTACGTTTTGAGGCTTACTTAGAGGTCTGGCACGATGTGCGAATTTGTTTCGGATTCCGCTGATGGTTTTTAGACAAATTACAGTCGTTGACTTCAGACAATGGTTCGGAGTGTACCTGTCAAAGATCTGGGTCGGTTTATCTTAAGAATATTTTAAATGTCATGATGCTTTTTAGATTAAATACATTGGTAAAAAGAAATTTAAAAATTTAATGAGACTTTACCAGGAAATCTTGTTGGAAACTTCAAGTATCTTTTAGTATTTATGTTTTGCAATAATACCAGTTTATAATATTATTTTACCTGTCATTTACAAATTTTGAGAACGTATAATTATTTTTTATTTTTATTGTAGCTTGGCAAAGTGACTGTACTGTGCCTGATGGTAAGCACAGTACAATCCAAAAACAATGGCGACCACCGAGAGACACACCATCCATCGTCGGTCGCCGCTATCATGCCGGCCTGCGTAAGTATCTCTTCACGTTCGGTTGAAGAACCCCATGTCATAGGAAGGAGGAAATACACTGGCAGGGAGATTGTTCCACAGCTTCACGGTACGGCAAAGATAAGATGTTGCGAACTTTTTAGTTCGTGCACAATTAGGATTTACAGTAAAACTGTGGCTTAATCAGTTTAAGAAATGCTCATTCAGTGGTCGCTATTCGACCGCTTTATATATATCTTATCTAGGCAACATGTAATTAAGTTTGTCTATAAGAGTAATGATTAAATTAAAAAAAAGTTTTCTTGAATATGATCGAAGAATGAAGATGATATAAGAGGTTTTTTTTTAGTTTTATCTATGGCAATTAATCTTCTAGGTGATTATTACTGTCATATGACAAGTTTCTTGAAATCATTTCAATGTTCTAACAGAAGTTCCAGGGAGTTTTTGTGGCATCTAATAATTCTTACTCCGTGGTATTATTTATTTATTTATTCGGAAAACAAACAGTGATTCATTACAGATATTCAAACTAAATAGACTCTATACACCAGTTATATGTTTTCGCATATGAGATTATTACCCATTTACTTCACATGTTCACAGTAATCGAACTATATTACGTAAAATTCCACAAATATTACAAAATACAGAGATATTAAGATCAATGAACACAGGATAATGAATAAAATATAAAAGCTACATTACATGACAGCCTAAGATCCCGGTAAAAACTCCATATAAGGGGTAAATTAATATAACAAAATGACATTTTAAAAAAAAGACAGTGCACAACTAATATTGAAATGCAAATCTCGTATCAAATAAGAAAGCTATCTTCATGCAAACGATGTCACGGGATTCAGTCTGTTCGAAAATAATATCACTCAACGGGAATTTTCATTTGTCTCGACAACACACAGCATTATATAAATGAGCAAATTTGACTAGATTGGTTTAAATGAGTGTACACCGTGAATTTTTATCCACAGGTTTACAATGCAAAAGGCGAGTTTAACACTTTTGTTTAACAAATCTATGAAATGTAATAGAAGAAACGGCGAATTAGCAAGTATTTCGTATAAATTAAAATCGTGCCGCATCCCCTGAAGCCATACGAGATTTATACAAAGCTAATGTTTATTCAGAGCTTAATTGTCCGCGCCAATGAAACCGTGGTCGGGCCATTACAATTCTTTATGCTCGTAGTTCGAGGAATAAATTATAATCAATACTTTATAACGGACTATTTATTGTTAGAGCGGAGATAAGGACCTTTGCACGAGGGAAGGGCTCACTTTAAAGTTTCATTGTTTTTTATCGAACCTCAACGAAGGTGCTATACCTGATGCGATACATGTGCAATCGAAAGGTAACTACGTTTATCAAGAGGTACAATCCTTCCCAGCAGGTTATGCCTAAAATTGTCTTCATGCTATATCTTAAGTAATTGATGCTAGAAGAAGAAGGGAACACACTGATAGGGAGACAGTAGCATAGTTTCACAGTATACTAAAGACTTGACCATATAATTTTTTTTTGTTCATGCTTAGATGGAAGTTACCGTAAAGCTGTGGCTACGAAGTCTATCGTATATGGTTCTGTTGAAAAAGAGAGAAGAAGTAGAGAAACGATAACGGCTTAGTTTTTACTTAGTTTTAATAACAAATATTAATTATACTACATGATTACAGGCTACAGGATTATATTATAAGCTTTCGTATAGTATATAATTTATAAGCATTGTCATATATATATAATGTAATACATATATGCCAAAGAAGTTTCACTTTCTCCGCGTGTACACACTGATACACGTAATGTTAATTTTTTTTAAATATGTCTGGTGATACTAAATTATCAGTCTCGGTAAGGTATACCATAATGCTTTGTCTATCTTATAGTATATTTATGGTTTGAATATATCTCAGGCATGCAAGAGAATGATCATATTGACTGATAAATTGAATGATTGATTTAAAAGATTTTTCATGATCGATGCTCTACACGACCGTGTGTGCGAGCGGCCTTCGGTATGCGATCAGACACACGGTGCTCGCGAATCGGAAGCCAACAATGGCAAACAATTTATTTTAATGGGCATTTATTAAGTTGGCTATATAATATCTGTGCTCGCTCTGCGGGTGGTTTAGATTATCTATGTCATGCGCCGGCGCAGCGGGGAGATGCATATCGGGATATTCGGCTCTATTCGGATTCATTCGGATTGTATCGCCCGATGACAATGGTCAAACGAATACTATCACGCGCATTCGTGTATTTCTGTAATAGATTTGCTCACTGCTGTGATATAATTTTTTGTCTGTTATTTTTGAAGTCAAAGGTTTTATTTTATTTTCAAATTAATTGAAACCCGCGACTTTGTCTGAGTTGTTTGTTGTCTTTATAATATATATTTTTTCTATACGTAAAATGAGAAAGTAAATCTGACGTGTCTGTATTTTTTAGATTTTCGTAAAAAAAAATTGTATCTAGGAATAAGTAATAAAATACATTTCAATCATTTTTAGAAATGTCTGTCTGTTTGTTTAAATACACATTACTGCCAAAGTACTTTGTTTAAAATCGGTTCACTCTATCAAAAGTTATTATAATTGTAATGACGATGCGACTCCAGTACGATAGAAAAGTAGGGAAGCAAATGGACTTATTACATTCAGTGTATTTTATTAGCCACTCGTAGTCCGGTGACGCTGTTAAGACCTTGATAGGTCAATAGCGTAGTCAGTTCGAGAAAACAAAATATTAGCCATTAAGTTCACACGCTGACAGAGTCGCTGGTTCAGCTAGTACTATATATAATATAATATATATATATTATTTATATACATTTTATATTATAGGGAAAAAAACACCACACCTGCTTGCCTCACTTTTCCAAGGCAAGGAAATAAACATCGCAAAACGCGTAGTATTTATAAAAATAGTTTTTTCTTCAAACTCTGTTATGTAAAATTAAGATATGTTCATAATATTATCATTACATATTATAAAACAAAGTCCTCTGCCAGGTCTGTCTGTCTGTTCGTGATAAACGTACGATAAACGTTAGTTTAGGCCCTAAGAAGGAGCTTATGGACGACAGAACTATCATCTGTTCGGCGGAAAACGCAGTCATCGAAAATAACCGGCTAAACTCGATCGGGTCTATCTTTTCAATGTTTTCTATTACAAATCCTAATCTTAACTAATATTATAAATGCCTACAAGTTTGTTTGTTTGTTACACTTTCACAATTTGCCAAAGGTATAGAAAAGAACATAGCGTACATTTATCCAGGACAAATTTACTGTTACCGCGGATAGATCCAGCCAAATGTGAGCGAAACCGAGATCAAAAACTAGTAATAACAGTATTAATGTTTTACTATATTAATAAATAAAATAGGAGTTAATTAGCGTATTATCTTTGAGATTGGTTATTTTATATCTTTGCAAATTTTCTGTTATTAAGACACGGACTGATAGTGTTGAATATTAATTATAATTCATTTTCATTCATAAAAGTTGGTAGAAAAAACAGAACCAGAGAATAAAAATTAATTTAAAAATTTTGACCGACCTAAAAATATTTATATTTCGTGCCGTTCGGTGAACTTTATTTATGATTTTTTTTAACTTGTGAAGAGAGAAACTTTCGATCACTTTTCTAATGTTTCCAATTCGTGAGCGACATCTAAAATTTTTTCTACCAAGATGATCTTGAATGAACGTTCTTAAAATGATTGAGTTATATATTTGAAAAATAGTCGATTTCTTACCGCCACTATATTGAAAAATATATTTAAAAAAATAGCTTTTCGTGTCGGTATGCGTGTTTTGTCATTTCTTCCAAACTGTTCATCGAACTGTGACATGATTTTTACTTTGATATAGGGATTTTATAGTATGGTTTACATTTATAATATGTATATTTATTTATATACTAGCCGACACGGCTGACGTTGTCCCGCCTTGATAATAAAAAATACTTTGAAGTTAGACATATGCTGTCGGTGACTTTTTTGTAGGCATTATCAAGCTTTATAACTTTTCACTAGAACTCAATCGTATATCACTTATCGTTAAGGCAGCGTTCATAAGAAACGTTTTTGTTCGACCGTTTTTTCTCCGACTTAATTTGCTAATCCGACTACCACAAAAAGTCTTTTCATTTTTCGAGTTAATATATAGCTTATAAGACTCACAAATAAAGTGGCTTTCTATTGGTAAGAGAATTTTCAAAATCGGTTTAGTAGATCCAGAGATTACCCCATCCAGCGTCACAAACTTTACCTCTTTATAATATTAGTATAGAAATACAGATAAAGTAGAGATAAATGGACGTATTTTAATGAAGTCGTAAGTAGGAGTTTTCGAGCGCTTACATTGATAACGTTGCCTAATAAACTTTATGAAATATTATAGCGGATGTTATTTTGCACTTCCACTCGGAATCGATTGACCGTTACCACATCTCATTGCAACAAAAAACGTTCGATATTATTTGTACGAGGTGTACCTGAAAAAGTTTAATTTGAATCTACTAATAGAGATAGCGAAATAGTAATTATTTATTCTCCAAAAATTACATGATTTATTTACAAAGCATGTGTGCGTGCGTGTGTGTGTGTATGCGTGCGTGCGTGCTTCTGTGTGTGTGTAAATATATGGGTGTCTATTATATAAAGAGGTATGTATATAAGAATGATTGAATGGATGCGAGGGCGTACACAGTAGCGTAAAATAGAGTAAGTATCTGGTATATTGACCATTGGTAAGTTAATAATTCAATCAATTTATTTATTAAAGAGGGGTGTTACAACGTTTCAAATAGATATCGTTCAAATTTATATGAACACTTGCGAAGCCACGACCAAAAGCTAGTAAACTATTATTACTCTAAAACTTCATCGAAATCCGTTTAGTAGTTTTGGCTTCATATAATATATTAACGAAAAACTATCCATTTTTTATTTATTTTTTATATCATAGGAGGCAAACGAACAGGTGGGTCACCTGATGTTAAATGATCACCACTGCCCATAGACACTTGCCGCACCAGAAAAATCGCAAGTGCGTTGCCAGCCTGTGTTTGGGAGAAGGAGGAGTGTAGAAGTGAGGAGGGGGAAGGGAGTTGGGTATCCGGCGCTCTCACTGACCGAACGAAACGCAACAATGCAAGTACTGTTACTTCACGTTGGTTTTCTGTGAGAGGGTGGTACTACCCCGGACGAGCCGATCCTTTTCATGCTGAAACCAGTAGTAGCTTCAGCGTGACTCTACCACCTATAATTCATCATTCATCCATTTTCACAAAGTTTATTGTTTATAATATTATTAGTATAAGTGTGAATTTGGTGACATCGATGTTATTATATTCATATAACAATTTATAAGTTACTGTTTAAAATTTAATAAAACTGAAATATAAACTATTATTTACAGCAATTTAATACACTGCACAGACCATAAGTACATACTGTGACCGCTTTAAATGTTTCCCACTACATCTGAATAGAGGATCCATAACTCGGTTACACAAAGCACGTGATAAATGTGAATTGAAGAGCGACGGTAACTCCTTCGAACAAAGCCAACGTTTGTAGGTTCTGAAATATTTTTCAAATGGATTTGATATGCTGTTTATCAATTTATCTTGTCTTTTACGTAGACATTACTTGACTCGGCCACGCGTTGCTGTGGCTCAGTTACGTGTTCAATTAAAATTATAATATAGTACGCTTGAAAATGAAATAAACATTAAGACAGAAAAAGCGAGGTGACGTAGTAAATATATCAACAAAACACGTGCACCGTAAAATAAACTGTTGATATAGAAATTCAAAATTAAAATTTGGTGCCATCTATGAAATATCTATAACAGTTAACTGTTTTCTGTCAACAAACTAATTTAAAGCGCCATCTGTTGGAGACGGATGAAACTTACAATTAATAACAATAATCAACATTGACAATCATTTAATTTATAAATATTGAGGTCATCAATCGAAATATAAATTAACTTATCTCAGAAGTTGGACTGACTTATACAGAAATGCAAACTTTCATGAAGTTCCGTTTAGTAGTTTCGAAGTTTATCGTGGACAAACGTCATAACACCGGACTTTCATATATTTAAGAACATAGCATACAATTACACCTAGTAATTTGTAAGCGAAACAATATTAGGCGTTTGAACTGTGAACGAAATGGAACCATCACGTTCGGGTCGGTGCCACTGAATCGGCTTCACTCGGTTACTATGGAAATCAAGCGTGTTCGGGTCGTTGACGTCCTGAATCGTGTATACTCGACTCCAGTCGATATCAACATCGTTTACTGGCTGAAAGGGAGTGCATCGTTCCAATGATATTTTTGTTATCATCATTAATAAAATAATACTATGTGTGTTTTGTACTACTTCAAGTATAATATGTATATTATACATATAAATATATTACTTTTGAAGTTATACTTCTTTTGGCGCGTTAGAGAGCACTGCCACACGCGCGCGTAGCATTTTTAAATGAGAGTAGTAAAAAAAAACCGACGCCCTGAAGTTATACTTCTTTTGGCGCACGCGCGCGTAGCATTTTTAAATGAGAGTAGTAAAAAGAGATTGCACCGTCACGAAAAACCGACGCCAGATTTTTATCTTGTTACGCCATAGAAGTATAACTTCTAACGCGTGTACATAAGTACACACACACTTTTTTATTTATGTTCACATAAACATTGACAAATCTTTATAAAGTTAATTGTTCATTTATCAATGTATAACTTTTCACTTCTATCGTATGGTCATAAGCACACACCCACTTTTTAATCCTTCCGACAGCATGTTAATGACCATAGAAAAATTGTAATTATTTTTCTGCATTTCAGTAGAAAATAATATGAGATTTCCTATATTAATAGACAATGTAAATAGACGATCACTTGTTTACGTTTACAATAATTTTAGTAATAAAATCATGCATTTAAGGCTTCGATCAACAATAAAGGGTCGCGTACAAAATCGATGCTAAAAGTCGTCCGCGTAAATATATACTTATGTGTAGCTATTTGTTTACTAAGAAAAGGAGAAAAAAAGTTTTAAGTTCAACCTAATTACAACCTTAACACCTAGTAATAAAGTCACAAATGTTCAAAATATTATCTAATACTTACGATAAAAAGAGCAAAGTAATAAATTACTCCCCTCACAAATGAAAAGCCAACATAAACAACATTTAGTGTGAATTCAACCTTAACACGTAATGAATAAAGTACGTTTTCCCGTTATTGTGCGTGTTTGTGCTTGACAAGGCCAAACATTTGTATCACAGGTCTAAAATCGGTAATTTTGTTCAAAATTTGATATTATTTGTTAGCTTTAAGCTTAAAATATAACTTTTTCAACATGTATTTAGCGAAAGTAAGATACTCCGGCCGTTAAATTTCTTTTTCGGGCATTACTTTTACATCTTTTGAATACACTGCGGCATGTGAAACGGGCTTACATTGGCTGTGTTTCAAACAAACTAAACAAAATAAGGGCACACATTTTAAGTGAGCTCTTATTTACCGAGACGTATTTTTCGCGTCGATCTTTTATCTAGTTATTGTTGATCGAAGATTTAAGGGTTAAAATGTTTTGTATTGCAATGCATATAGACATATGGATTTAATTTATTTCAAAATAATCCTTGATCTATAATCTATACTAATATATAAAGCTGAAGAGTTTGTTTGTTTGTTTGTTTGTTTGTTTGTTTGTTTGTTTGTTTGTTTGTTTGTTTGTTTGTTTGTTTGTTTGTTTGTTTGTTTGTTTGTTTGTTTGTTTGTTTGTTTGTTTGTTTGTTTGTTTGTTTGTTTGTTTGTTTGTTTGTTTGTTTGTTTGTTTGTTTGTTTGTTTGTTTGTTTGTTTGTTTGTTTGTTTGTTTGTTTGTTTGTTTGTTTGTTTGTTTGTTTGTTTGTTTGTTTGTTTGTTTGTTTGTTTGTTTGTTTGTTTGTTTGTTTGTTTGTTTGTTTGTTTGTTTGTTTGTTTGTTTGTTTGTTTGTTTGTTTGTTTGTTTGTTTGTTTGTTTGTTTGTTTGTTTGTTTGTTTGTTTGTTTGTTTGTTTGTTTGTTTGTTTGTTTGTTTGTTTGTTTGTTTGTTTGTTTGTTTGTTTGTTTGTTTGTTTGTTTGTTTGTTTGTTTGTTTGTTTGTTTGTTTGTTTGTTTGTTTGTTTGTTTGTTTGTTTGTTTGTTTGTTTGTTTGTTTGTTTGTTTGTTTGTTTGTTTGTTTGTTTGTTTGTTTGTTTGTTTGTTTGTTTGTTTGTTATCCATTCATCAAAAAGTTGTTATTTTAATTGTACATACACAAACTTTATTTTTATAATACGTAATAGAGAACAAATAAAAAATTGGATATAAAAGTAGTATGAAATTTTGAATACGAAAACAAAATAAACTTTGAAAATGTTAGCGTTGATACTTACCACATAACTTCAGAATTGGCAGTATGGATTAATTCCTTCGCCTGTCCTATTGGACGAATATTATTACTACTACTTACCACGATACCATGGCAACGTATATAATAATAACGTAATCGCTCAAAAGCAAAAAAAGTGCCCGATTTTGAAACATTCTTCATTGGTGCTCTGCTTCTATTGATCTTAGCGTGATGATATATAGCCTATAGCCTTCCTCGATAAATGAACTATCTAAAACCGAAAGACTTTCTCAAATCAGACTGGTAGTTCCTGAGATCATAGCGTTCAACCAAACAAACAAACAAACAAACAAACAAACAAACAAACAAACAAACAAACAAACAAACAAACAAACAAACAAACAAACAAACAAACAAACAAACAAACAAACAAACAAACAAACAAACAAACAAACAAACAAACAAACAAACAAACAAACAAACAAACAAACAAACAAACAAACAAACAAACAAACAAACAAACAAACAAACAAACAAACAAACAAACAAACAAACAAACAAACAAACAAACAAACAAACAAACAAACAAACAAACAAACAAACAAACAAACAAACAAACAAACAAACAAACAAACAAACAAACAAACAAACAAACAAACAAACAAACAAACAAACAAACAAACAAACAAACAAACAAACAAACAAACAAACAAACAAACAAACAAACAAACAAACAAACAAACAAACAAACAAACAAACAAACAAACAAACAAACAAACAAACAAACAAACAAACAAACAAACAAACAAACAAACAAACAAACAAACAAACAAACAAACAAACAAACAAACAAACAAACAAACAAACAAACAAACAAACAAACAAACAAACAAACAAACAAACAAACAAACAAACAAACAAACAAACAAACAAACAAACAAACAAACAAACAAACAAACAAACAAACAAACAAACAAACAAACAAACAAACAAACAAACAAACAAACAAACAAACAAACAAACAAACAAACAAACAAACAAACAAACAAACAAACAAACAAACAAACAAACAAACAAACAAACAAACAAACAAACAAACAAACAAACAAACAAACAAACAAACAAACAAACAAACAAACAAACAAACAAACAAACAAACAAACAAACAAACAAACAAACAAACAAACAAACAAACAAACAAACAAACAAACAAACAAACAAACAAACAAACAAACAAACAAACAAACAAACAAACAAACAAACAAACAAACAAACAAACAAACAAACAAACAAACAAACAAACAAACAAACAAACAAACAAACAAACAAACAAACAAACAAACAAACAAACAAACAAACAAACAAACAAACAAACAAACAAACAAACAAACAAACAAACAAACAAACAAACAAACAAACAAACAAACAAACAAACAAACAAACAAACAAACAAACAAACAAACAAACAAACAAACAAACAAACAAACAAACAAACAAACAAACAAACAAACAAACAAACAAACAAACAAACAAACAAACAAACAAACAAACAAACAAACAAACAAACAAACAAACAAACAAACAAACAAACAAACAAACAAACAAACAAACAAACAAACAAACAAACAAACAAACAAACAAACAAACAAACAAACAAACAAACAAACAAACAAACAAACAAACAAACAAACAAACAAACAAAAAAAAAAAAAAAAAAAAAAAAAAAAAAAAAAAAAAAAAAAAAAAAAAAAAAAAAAAAAAAAAAAAAAAAAAAAAAAAAAAAAAAAAAAAAAAAAAAAAAAAAAAAAAAAAAAAAAAAAAAAAAAAAAAAAAAAAAAAAAAAAAAAAAAAAAAAAAAAAAAAAAAAAAAAAAAAAAAAAAAAAAAAAAAAAAAAAAAAAAAAAAAAAAAAAAAAAAAAAAAAAAAAAAAAAAAAAAAAAAAAAAAAAAAAAAAAAAAGTTGTGAATAACATTTAACGAATTTTTACACACATCGGACCACTGTGGGTCGGGGGCCCATTATCACCGATACGGCTGACAGCGCGGTAATTACACCCCTGATAATGAATAACCTAAAGTCTACTAGTAAAACGTAATTTTAAATTACATCGATTGTTAATCCAGATTAAGTGGAATGAGTAATAAAAATCGGCATTGAAATTATCATAACATAGAGAAGTCTCTTTATCGCAGACGATATAGTGATAATTTGAGTTTAAACAATGTTATATATGTACTTATTGTTTAATTTTTTAGTATGGCACGGTTCGTCTAGTTTTTAATTAAATGGTATTGTAATGGAAACAATGTAAAGTGATAATTATTTCTCATTGTATGTTTAATTTATACACTGATACAGATTTGGCGAAGCATAAAAGACCGAACTGCAACTTTAAAAAAAAAGGTATCAATATTGATCCTTAATAAAATGATGTACGTTCGTGAAAGGAGAAGAAAAATTCTCATAGCGATCTCGATTTAATATTTCAAGACAAACTTATTCTAAATAAAGAATTTCATATCTCTCGGCCTTTTATTTCACTATATTATTACTGTCATTTACTGTAATAATACATGAAAAAGATTGAATAAGGAACAGTATTAAGATCTAAAATAATTTACATTTGAAATATTTGTTTAAATCAATTTCATAAAACGTAATGCAATAATATATCTTTGGTTTTTCAAAATGCAAAGTATTAGGGTACAATCAAGCGTCCATCAATATCATACATTAAAAACGTGTAATATTTTGTATAAAGTATTTCAACTCGATGACTAATACATGACCTAATGAAAGATTGAACTGAATAAACATAATCGTTTTGTGTTTTACCTAAAGTGAAATGTCTAGTGATTATTTGTGGTAATACTGTAGTGGATTAGTTGAGATCGTGTCGGTACCTAGATGGTGGAGTTGGTAAGACGACGTGCTGGTGCTCGCTGTCACCACGCCTCTGTGTACCTGATGTCATACTCCTGAAGATGCGGCAATCTTTGCCTCAGAATTTCAAACGCTTCCGCTGACAACTTTGTACTGTTCAAATTCAGTCTTTGAAGATTGGACAGACCTAAAAATTAAAAAGTTATACATATTCAACCCATCATGATTGACTTAATCTGTAATTGACATCTCTCTTTGTTTATTTGTTGTTTATTGTATATATTTGTATGTAAATCTGTATATATGTTTTATCGTGTATGTACTAATATTTATTTTATTTTTTATTTATGTATATATTTGACCTTTGTATATGCACTACCTACAAAACTATTTGATTGACAACAATGCCGCCGGTTAGCTGGAAGAAAATGCTTTATAGCATTAAGCTCGCCAGTGTACAAACAAAAAGTATTCATTCATTCTCTTTCGCTCTCTCTCGGTGCATCAAAAAGATAAAGCTTATCGAGTTTCTTGTTAGTTCTTCTCGATGACTGGGTTGTTTTCCGAAACGTTGGTAGTCTTCATGTTCATAAGCGTCTTTTTAGGGCCTACATTGTATAAAGTAATTACGATTTGATTCTAAAGATTTGGTGGTATTGGATAACTATAGAGGAAAGGATAAAATATAGAAACGATAATTTTACCTGATAAAGCCTCTATTCCTTTATCCGAGACGGGAGTTTCGCACAGGTTAAGTACTTGGAGCTGAGTAAGGTGTTCCGCGATTAGTTGTACGCCTGTATCACCGAACTTGGTAGACCATAAGTTTAAGTAGCGAAGCGACGGTAACTAGAGAAATAAACAATTGATAATTTTCGTACACACTATATTTACAAAAATTATATATTCTGGTCGAAACGTAGATAAATAAGCAATATATTTTACCTTTATGAGGTGATGAGCGCAAGCACTAGTCACGCTAGTGAAAGCGAGTGACAGACACTCGAGGTTGCCGAGCGCACCCTCGTCTAACAAAGCGGCAACGTCTTCGTCGGTTGCACGCACCGGTAGAGCAAGTTGCCGAGGACCGCCTTCTGCTTGCTACATTAAAAAACAAAACCATTTTATATGAAAAAAAATACATCCAGCTTTTATGATATAGTAAGTTATTAACATTAAGTGTATATTAATTTAAGGTAAAAGGTGATTTCATAGCTATAAAATTTACAGATATAGGTATACCTATATAGGTAATAACATAAATAAAATTATTTAATTAAAAGTTCATACATAAAGATGATGACATAAATACATGAATTGAGTTGGTACAATTAATTAAAAAATGACTGGTGGTAACCTTCATAACTTTGAGAGACTCAGTGTGAAAGAGTTCCATATACTTAGTCTGGCCATAAATACTGTTACAATTAAAAATAAACAAAATATTACATTTGAATTTGGAATCTGTCATTTTTATATGATTATTCACTGAATTTTCTCATTTTGGCGCCAATACATTGTACAATATTTTGTGATATTAAAATGGAGTGGGGTGATAAAGAGAACCGAATCGTTGTGATTGCACTACACAAAGTAGGTATGGAACCAAATGCAAAATATTTAAAACTATCCATAAGCTTGGTATTAGTAAAATGTTTGTGTACCGGGCTATTGATAGGTACAATGAGACCTCCTCTGTTTGTGACAGAAAATTAAGATATATTGTTCCATAATGTATAGCTTATAATTTGCATTACTTTCTTATATAGTGTTAGTGAGCACTGAGTTTGGTATATAGTAGGTTGAAGTTCCAGGTATGTTGCTGATGATAAACCCCATCCCATTCGATATACTATTCTTATATCTAATATACACGTTACATATGACGTGCGTGTCATAGTTACAAATGTTTTTGAAAAAGCTTTCCTGTAATGTACACACCCACTCACAATTTTACATTTCTTTAATACATTTTTTAAAAAGCGCGTGCGGAGCCGCGGGTAACAGCTAGTAAAATAATATTTACGTTACATCATGTTTTTACTTTATAAAAAACATTAAGTATCTTTGTGTAATGTTTATTTTCAAATAAAGAAACTTACCAAATTAACTGATCGTTGTAGACAAATAAGACGCATTTGAAATCAGGATAAGTGACTTCTAACACGTCTATAAAACATATAACTTTGAAAAATGAATTTTTGTCCAGTGGTAAATAATTAATGCCCTGTATAACATCTGAAATGTCATTTGTGATATTTCTTGATGATATGTACTGAAAAAAAAAGAATTAATTGTTGTCTAAAAATTCTCACAAAATAAAATGATTCTGTTAGTTTCAGTAGTAGTGAGATATAAGTAAAAAAATATTAATAAACAATAAATAAATCCTTAGATAATTTAGTCTGTAACTTGACTTAATAATCTTCATTGATAAATCTATAGCCCCGTTTGTACATTTAATTTTATTTTGAAACTTTGTTAATTAGCTATTATAAAAACCAGTGGTCACAAATATTATTATTATTATTTGGTATAACACACTAGCAGCTAATAAGCTGATGCGTGGTTATCGAATAACTTGGAGCTACCTTCCTGGTCCAAACTATTCTTAAAAGAGTTTATGGTGGGAGTCATTACAACATTCTCTGGAAGTTTATTCCATGCTGAGACCACTTTGTTAGGCAAGAAGTGCTTCACTGGGTTTCTAACATTTCACAAAATTTATTTTATTGTCATTCAACTCTTAAATATCTTTAAGGCTGGGCACATCGTAATAACCAATGAAGATTTTATATGTTTCGATTAACTTGCCCCTTTGTCTATGCTGGTTTAGTGTGGTAAGGCCAAGGTTTTTGAGGCGCTGTTCATAGGGTAAATTACGTATTGCATATACTATCTTGGTGGCCCTTCTCTATACATTTTCAATGAGCTTATCTTTTTTCAAGTAGGGATCCCAGATAATGTAAGCATGTTCAAGGAGAGGTTTTATACAGGTCTTGTATAGCTGTATAATAGTCTTAGCCATGAGACACTTAAACACCTTGCGAGTGATATAAAGGATGGAATTAGTTTTCTTCACATCTCCGTGGAAATGAGAGCTTATAATTTGCATTACTTTCTTATATAGTGTTAGTGAGCACTGAGTTTGGTATATAGTAGGTTGAAGTTCCAGGTATGTTGCTGATGATAAACCCCATCCCATTCGATATACTATTTGCATTCTTATATCTAATGTACACGTTACATATAACAACAGTTGACGTGCGTGTCGTAGTTACAAATGTTTTTGAAAAAGCTTTTCTGTAATGTACACACCCACTCACAATTTTATATTTCTTTAATACATTTTATAAAAAGCGCGTGCGTAGCCGCGGGTAACCGCTAGTTATTATAATTAGAATAATATTATAAAGAGGTAAAGTTTGTGAGTTTGTGACGTTGTGAAGTTGTAGGGGGTATCTCAGGAAGTACTAGTCCGATTTGAAAAATTATTTCAGTGCTATATAGCTCATTTATCGAGGTAGGTTATAAGCTAGGCATCCCGCTAAGACCGATAGGAGCGGAGCACCAATGAAGAATATTTCAAAGTCGGGGTTTTTTCCCTCTTGAATACTTTCGCTGCGTGTTCGCGTTAGCTCAAAGTAACTATTCCACGCAAACGAAGTCGTGGGCAGAGGCTTGTACTGAATATTTTCATTGTGCGATATTCTTGAATACTTTCGCTGCGTGTTCGCGTTAGCTCAAAGTAACTATTCCACGCAAACGAAGTCGTGGGCAGAGGCTTGTACTGAATATTTTCATTGTGCGATATTCCTTTTGTATTAGTTATTTATTATTATTTATTATTACTTTAGTTTATATTATATCTATCTTTATAGTA
The DNA here is from genome assembly GCA_015888305.1 of Antheraea pernyi. Lineage (NCBI taxonomy): Eukaryota > Metazoa > Arthropoda > Insecta > Lepidoptera > Saturniidae > Antheraea > Antheraea pernyi. The sequence goes on from MU158977.1 coordinate 84,475, forward strand.
ATTTCATTGAGTTTGTCTGCCACATAGTGCATGCTATGGCAGCTTTTAAAGGCCAATATGCCTATACATTATTCTTATATAATGTGTATTCATATATTATATTGGTCACTAGTTGTCCTTTAATAAATAAATAGATCGATACCCTTTTTATATAGAGATACTTAGAAGGTTTAAAAAGCTTCAGGACAAGTATGAAAGAGTCTAATTTCCAGGGCAATATGGCCTCGGGTCGGTCGTGGTTGATCGCGCACCTTACATGCATTCCGCGCGCGACACAGCCCCGGCTCACGATCTGTCCTAGCTATAACTCCGGTAATTGACGTCAGCCACCCAGTCCGTTCGATCAACGGTGACGAACCACCTAACTGAATGATAATAAATTCGATTATTTTATGACAAATCGTTTTTTTTTATTGACTACTCAGAAAGAGGTGAATATCGATTGAATGTATGTCTATTTATTTGGATCTTATTTATTTCATATTTATTTATTTTACATATTGAAATTTTTTATCTCTAAATTTTCACTTTTCATTTAGGGAATTGTTAAGTTGTCTCGGTGTTATACATAATATAATACAAATTTATACCTAAATTTGTGTTCTGTATAACTACCTTCAGAGCGGTCAAAAAGTTTGACGCAGACTGTATATATACAATAATTACTCGTTTTGCAAGTTGCACCACTTTACCAACTCACGCTGTATTGGATCTAAGCCCGTCCCTATAACTCAACGGTCGCGTGCGGTGACTTCCCTATGATAATTTAATTGTTGTGCGTGCGCTACGAAATATATTTATAAGCGATACCAGATTTTGCACTTAGCCAATAAAATGTTTAGATGTGGCAACTATTATTTATTGATTTAATAATTGTTTAATGCTTCTAAAATTTAGATTGGTAGGTTACTTTTTACTATGATCTTTATAAGAAATAATTAATCTTTATTGGTCATGATGGGGAGAGAGGATCGTAGAATCTGTTTAATATTTTTGGTGTCTAATTACAGAAATTATCACCTTGTATAACTTGGTTTCCAGGTAAATTTCCGATATGAGGAATTTCTAACGAAATATCTATTTTTCTGGTTATTTTAGTGGATTGATCCCAATGACGAATTTTTGTATTCATCGACCATCGATTCATATTTACTGGAAGGATAATTTTAAGCTAAATTGGTTACGTGTGATATGTGATATTATAAAACACCTCAATATTTTTATTATTAGATTTACATAATTCGCTCCCATCGTCGCTGTTGCACCAGTATGCGTAAATAACTCCTCAGGTATTGTGTGAAACAACTAACATTGTTCGTAGAATGGAATACAGCAGCTTAAAGACATTTTTATAGCTTCTAAGGTTGCTAAAGACTGTAGATCAGGAGCATAGCACTTTTGCTTCTGCTGGGGAAGGAAGAAAAAGTAATTAGATGAACGAACGCCTCTTAAAAATACTTTCCATGGTTTGTATGGTAGACTACGCTTAGAAAGGCATTATCTCTACATAACTGAAATTACTCGATTTACTAATGCCTAAGTTTAATTATACACGCAGACAACCCTTCTCTATGTTATCGATGTGTTTGGTTACATATTTAAGATAATAATTAAAATAAATAAAACTATACACAAGTAACCTAAGTACGATTTTATTTAAAACGTTTGTAGTTTGTTCGATTTATAAAATGTTAATTCAAGTTATGAATTGATTCAACGACGTAACGCCATGTCTAAGAATATCATGTGTCTGGTGAATAGCAAAACAAAGCCCGTCTCGTAGCGAATGCACTTTGCCATAGGGTTATTGCAATTAAAAATTAAAATATTATTTTAAAAAGAAAAAACATACATTCCATCTATTCCATCAAAATAAGGAAGCGGTTTTAAAAATGAAATATTATGGTCAACAATACTACATTTATAGTAATTTCCGTTTAATAAGACTTCACCACTTACGCTTAGCCACGATTTCGTTTGCTTGGAATTTAGTAAAAATCGTTTTTTAGTTTTAGTGCGCGGGTGGCGTTCTCGGTACTAGACACTGGTAATTTAATATATAGCCACGAAACCCCATTTTATATTATATTAGAATGAATGTTACTTCCTTATAAAATCAGCTATCTGTCAATACCCGTCAAAATCGGTCCAACCATTTCGGAGATTAGCCAGAACAAACAGACAGACAAAAATGTAAAAAATCGGTTCTTTGTTACAAATACCGTATATACTTTCTTTTATATTAATTTAGTAAGAAGCTGTTATCTTGATATGTCACACAAATATCCTAATTTTCAATTAATGTGGACTAGATGAGAGCCGTAACTTTTTTCTTGTGATCACGAATTTATTGTGTTATGGGAATAATTTATCTTATTTAATTTTATTATAATTCTGTTAACTACTTAGTCCAATTTTATTGATGTTAAATCACATTTTAATTCTTTTTACTATCGATTAATTATAAGGAAAAACGCATAATGCTCTATTATAGCACATGTAAAATACTCTGAAAAATTGCAGCTTTTAAAGGTTAGCACGTAAAAACAATACGTCCGATGAGATGTATCTTTAATAAAGTTTATTTATTCACCAATAAATATGTAAATAAAGTTCAAATTTTCATAAACCACATATGAATACTAGTAATAAAGAACCCATTACTAGATAGGGCTTACAAAGGTAGAAATTAAAAAAAAATCGAAGGGAGCACGTACGTTATTTTAAAACTTAATTTAAAGTAGAAAATTCAAAAATCTTAAATATATATATATATATATATTGTATTTCCTTTTTTCTCTAAAGGCCGTGTCAAATCAACAAAAAAATCTATTAGTTTCTATTGACAACCCTACTCGTCCCAGCGGCATCACAAAGCTAAGGCTTAGTTGGTACCAGTCGATCGTATATCGTATACCACCGAACATACCCAGTTTATTGGTACTTATTGCCTTCCTACTGACTTATACCTACTATGTATGATGATACATTAAAGCGAGTAATGATGTTTAATACACGTTAATTAATGTATTCTTTTTTTTTAAAACACCACGGCATTTAGGGGTGAATACGTGTTTTTATTCTGCTACGTGAGTTATGAAGAATGATGGGTGGTTTGTTCGAGACGGAAAAATAATATGAGGAGGCCTAAAAAAGTTCATTAAAGTTGGTTGGAAATAAATAATTCTTTTTTATAGTTTCTTAAAGTATAATACCCAATCAATTGAAAAATGTTATATACTTTCCGTATACAATGGCCTGTTTGCGTTACCTAAAGTTACCCTCTACCTTTAAGGTTATAAAAAAAGTACTCTTCGTTTGTCTTTGTCTCTCAATTTTAATAAAACTTTGTTCGTCTGTCTATAATAAGATTTAGGTATATTAAAAAGAAAGGTAGAAAATTAGTCTACTACACTGACCAGAGTACTACAATAGTGAACACATCCGAAAGTCAAGATTCTATGTATACGCCACCTTGGTTATGCCGACTTTCTGACATCATAAAATGATAACTATCTGTGTTTTAACTACTCTGGTTATATAATGTGCTAAATAGCCAATGGGAAGACCTGGCCGAGAGTCGTGCTTAATAATTTCACCTAATTCATGAAGGTCAGTTAAAACACATCGCGAATCGTCTGATTTTTACATTAAAAAAGCCAAACAAGCGAGCACCACCGGAACGCTGTGACAAGCGACCCAGCAACCAAAGCCGCCTGGAACGAAACTGACAGCCCTTGACGTAGGTACTTAAGAAGGTCTTAGTCTCCGTAGCAGGAAATTTTAAAGCTGAACAGCTGTCCCAGAAAGTTATGATAGAATATCTGCAACATGATGGCCAGACTTCTCAGGCAGTACCCAGCCCGACCCGCAGGAGTCGTCCTGCTTTGAAGTGCAACATAATACCTGGTCCGTATCAACGGGCAGCGATGGTGCCACTGAAGGAGGCACATCCTCAATACGGTTTCCTCGCCAGCCATTTATAGGGTAGATAGAGAGGACTTGCAATGCATAAAGAATTCATGAAGCGTCACGATCGAGCCTCTAACCCACGTCCATCTGGTAGTGAGTGAGATTCACGAACGGTCACGAACGGAACTGACACCAGGTGTTATTTAAATCATCTGTCAAAATGCAAAGGCCCAACTCATTTGTATAATGTATGTGTATACGTCCGTACTGACCAATTCGTTAATCTACATACATCTAGAAACGGTACAAGTAATTACAAATCTCGAGTAACAGTGAGGTCGGAGGTGACGCAGCACCGTCTGCTGTTACTAATGGCACGTGCCGCTAATAACACGATCTATAAAGTTCACTACACACTTTGACAGTAGCCACGGTAATGACGGTGCGCCGATTCTCAGTCATTCGACATCCAACATAAAATGATTACTATGCTTCATGTCATGTTCATTTAACATTTTTTTTACAGTTTATCGTACATTGCCTATTACGTCTGAGTACAAGTAATTGTTTTGAAGTGAACACCCCTTTGTCTTCGTTGTCACTTGAAATTCAATGGAATCGACATTAAAAATAGGTCAACATTTTATGGTGGTAGGGCCTTTTCTAAGACCGTTTGGCTAGCTACAACCCTCAAGTCGAAAACCTGTGGCCTAACATTTGCACAAACACCAAGCACACACATTATTGGTGTGTTCTGGCGGCGGCACATTAGAGTCAGTCCCTGCCAGGTCCGAGAGTTGTAGATGTTTTGTTATTACGTGGGTGTGCGTTTGTTTATCACAAACATTTACGAAAAGGTCTCATATATTATCATGTTTGAGAGTTTTATCCGCGTGTTAACTGCATACATATTTGTATGAATAATTTGTAATAGTTTAACGTTTTTTTTATAGTAGTACAGTACGTCCATTACGGTAACCTCAGTGTAATTCAAAAACAGCAGTGACCACAGAGAGATAAACAAACGAAAGTTGACAGTCGTCGCTATCATACCGGTTGTACCCGATATACGACAAACTAAAAACGGGACACGGTGTCGGGTTGTATATAATGTTCGCGACTTCTAAACTAAATCAGATACAATCGGCAAAGATAATCGGCAGATAATTACAATTATTTTACTACATAATAATTGAAGAAAATGTTACTTTAGTTTGTTTTATTTTAGATGCTTAATTGAATGTAACATAAAATTTAAAAGAGATTGAATATTACTAGGAAACACTTTATAATATACTAGCGGGCCGGGCGGACGTTCTCCTGCCTTGATAATATTTTTTTAAATCTAAAATTCATCCGCAGTGCCACCTACCGCATCTCATTGTGAATCTAAATGATTCTCGGATCCACTGGAACATGGACACAAAATTTCATCTAAATCAGTCCAGACGTTTAGGAGGAGTTCAGTGACATACACACGTACAAAAGAAATTTATATATAAAGATAATATATGTATTATAAAGTATATCATACATTAATAAAATAATGATAACAACAAGAAAAGAATTAATAACAATAAACATCGTAAAAATTATACTTTTCAAAATAGAAATGAAACCACATTTAGTATAAATTATGTGAGTAAAAAGTTTTACTTTTTAAGGCAACCGAGGAAAGAAATAGTTAATTGGAAAGTAAATTGTAAATAAACAAAAAATACTAATTAATATCACGTGCTCTTATTAAAGCTACCTCCTCCTCAGGGAACTGAATAAGGTTTTTGTTGCATATAGGAATGTTGGATATATTGCGAATTTAAAATGACAGCCCGCTACCAGTGACTGAGTAAAAAGAAGTTTGTAGTTATTTGAAGTTAATCTATACATATAATAAAAAGAGGTTTGGAGTTTTTTTAAGTTAATCTATATACATGTAATAAAAAGAGATTTGTAGTTATTTGAAGCTAATCTATACATATAATAAAAAGAGGCTAAGAGTTATTTGAAGTTAATCTATATACATGTAATAAAAAGAGGTTTGTAGTTATTTGAAGTTAATCTATACATGTAATAAAAAGAGGTTTGTAGTTACTTGAAGTTAATCTATATACATGTAATAAAAAGTGGTTTGTAGTTATTTGAAGTTAATCTATACATATAATAAAAATAGGTTAGGGGTTATTTGAAGTTAATCTATATATATGTAATTAAAAGAGGTTTGTAGTTATTTGAAGTTAATCTATACATATAATAAAAAGATAACGGGACGAAATTACGGGCACATTAAATATTTTAAAGAAATAATACTCTGGTGCGGCTTAGAATTAATGACAGAACACATTTTCATGGTTTTTAAAATTCTTGTCTGTCTGTCGATTGTACGCGATTCACGCAAAAACTACTGGTCGGATTTTGACGAAATTTGGTATGGTAATAGCTTACACACTGGTTTACATATATAACACAATCGTATATATGTATATCTTACTTATAAGAAAACACATAATAGAAAAATTCACGCAAGAACTACTGGGCGCACTTTGAAGAAATCTGATACTGGTCTGAAATATGATTTGAATACTTAATACAATCCCATGATTTTATTAATAACTGACTTTATAATTGAAATTTCACGCGGACGTAGTCGAGGGCACAGCTGGTAAAATTATATATCGAAGATGTGAGAATTAGAGCGTTAAAATAAAGTGCTAGAAAACGACCCTGCTAATTAATTAGTGCCTTGCTGGCTGCACCTACAGCTCTGACTTTCGTAAAGTGCATTCCACCTTACAGATTGATTGGGTTACCATACGGTTGGTTATACAAGCATACAATTACTTTCGGCAATATTTCGATAAGTTTATAAACCAAATGCACTTAAAAGCGGACTTCCATTTATATTCAAAAATAATATTTTTTAATTCTTATATCCACTAAACCCGGGGTGTTATAAAAAATGTATTGTTAATATTTAACAATAATTAAGATACGGCCAAAAAGGAATGTCGGCTACCAGGAAATAATAAAATCTGCTTTATAATGTTTTAAATTTCAATACCCTTACATATAGCGTGGTGGTTAATTCATATTTGTAATGCTATGTATCGTTATCAAAAATACTTTATTTAATTGAAGCCCTAAAAGGCACTTAGGGATGTTAAGATACAGTCACCAGTTTGGAAAAAATTATCTCAGTTGTCGAAAATAGCCGGTAAAAAGTCTATCGAGTTTATATCTTTCTTTGTGCATTTTTTTTTATTGAAAAAAAAAAATGTTTTATGTCTGAAGTATCTTTTATCTGAAGTTATTTCTTTTATGAAATATTGATATGAAGATATTTAAAAAAATGCGCTGAATCCCTACTAATATTATAAATGCGAATGTGAGTTTGGCTGTTACGCTTTCATGCTTTAAGTATTCAATCGATTATCGTTTAGTATATAGGTTGTCAGGGGTAGAGAGAAGGACCTAGGATACCTTTCATACATAAAAAAGTAAGGTTGTAAAGATAAGATCCTTTTTTTTATAACGAGGGGAAATCCTCATGAACACGTCATTTTCACAGGGGAGAGCGTGGGTGGTGTGAAACTCGTACTCACTAAAACCCCACGGTGTATCGTCTGCCGGTTTTAGTGGGACGGCACGGGGTCGTGCATTGCAAACTACCATGCCGCCCCAGCGGTGAACCCGGCGAGATACGCCGCAGGGCCTCGTCCCAATAGGAAGGCAGGCTGGGTACACACCAGCCACCTCCCCTCGTCAGCTGAACTTGTGGAATAAGGAGATGGGCCCCCAACCAATTCCTTCAGGCTCGGCTACGGAGATGGAAGGAGGCAAAAATAGCACCCCTTCTACCATTCCTCCGTTGGCTGAGAGGGCCGCTATGAGGGTTTTCCTCGCAGCTCTTCTCCGCCGACTCTATCTGCGAGTTGACCTCCACGCAGAAGGATGCCACCAAGGATGGCCACGCTCGGTAGATGATAAATCGTGCCCTATCGCCACACCCAGAGCGCGGCGATGAGACTCTCAGGCAGCATACTCGTACAGAGTTCCCATGACCCTCTTAAACACTTTCGTCTGGAGAAAAAAACAGATCAAATCTCCGTTAACGCTAGCGAAGCCGCGAGCAAAAGCTAGTAATAAATACTTTCCTTAAAGATTTACATTTATATTATATTATACACATATATATGTGATATTTTTCACTTATCTCAATTAGTAACTTTTTTCATTAATACTCGACAATACCTTTAGAAGGGAGAATATTCTTTTAGAATCATTTTATACCACTTAACATATTTTTTGGATAACCTACATTATGTCGGAGTTCGTCGTGCCATTAATAAGAGCAAACAATATTCTGAATGTATTGGCTTGTAAATTAAATAAGACTTAGGGCTGCCAATTTAGGAGTTACACTACCGAATTTAGGGGATATTTAAGTCGGATGGTATTTCTTTAGGGGGTTTATTATATTAAGGAATATTTTTAGGGACGTTTTTATTTACAAGTGTAGACCCTGAGATAATTCGATCCAGCTAATCACATTAATTTGTTGTTGCGGTTTCAATATCGAAGGCAAGTGTCGAGCGTGCATTTTCTATCTATAATATTGTCAATAATAATTTGGTTTAAATAGGTTCTTCTTCTTTTTCTTGTCTTGGCTCCGCAGAAGCACTTGGCAGTGTCAATGTTTAGTTTCAATGATGATTACAACATATTTTACACAATAAGTGACGTGTGAATAATTTGAAATGGTTCAATATCTCAATAAGGTGGCGCTCTTGTTAAAACTTTCCAGGGAGTTTTTGTGGCATCTCAGAATTCATGGTCCGTGGTATTATTTTCCCATCCCTTCACTCATGCACATTAAACAAACTATATTACATAAAATACCACCAATTTTACATAATATAGAGTCAAGTAACACAAGATTATGAATAAAATAATAAATTCACTACATGACAGACCAAAAACTCTTTTAAATAGGTTTTCTATTTATATGTTATCAAGAAGGATAATGGTCCAATTTATATTACAGTGTATTGATAAATCTTGCATAATATTTTAGCTTTAAAATAAATATTTTTGAAGTTATACTTCTTTTGACGCATTAGGGGAAAATAATGATAGTAAATTTATCCGATGCGCGCGCACACCGTCACGAAAAACCGATATCCTGAAGTTATTACGATACGCGCGCGCACCGTCACGAAAAACCGACGCCCTGAAGTTAGCTATTGTCAACATTTTGTTTCTTTGTATTTGTTGTTTGTATTTCTTTGTATTAAAACTTTCAATGTATTAAATACCTTTTTTTTATTGTTAGTATCGTTTTTTCTACAAACGTAGAATATGGCGAAAAATAAAAATTTTGAAAAGATTTTATTTCTTGTTACGCCAAAGAAATATAACTTCTAACGCGTGTACATAACACACACACTTAAAATCGCTGATGCCCGTTATAGTGATATAACTTCTATATCTTTCATTTTTGTATACCCCATATATTTATATATACAACTTTTATTCGACGATGCTACCGTTATGCATAAATTTTAAGATAGTTTAACTAGAATAAGAACTATTTTCAGTTCGTATCCAAAACACGTAACTACTCGGTTATCTAAATGCCATCTTATTTTCTTTATATTAAAAGTAATTGTGTAATAAGACGATAATTTGCAAACAACACGTCATATAAATGCCATACATAATTGCATCAATTATATACGACACGACACGGTAACGGCATTGTTTCTGATCGTAAGAACAGAGCAATATAAATACAACGGCGGCCATTGAGATATTAACAACCCATCGACAGTCGTCACTATCATGCAGAACTGCAACGCTTTAGACAACTGGTTATACACTGGCCTAGACAGAGAGAAACGGAAAAAAACAGACACTGTGACTGGTTTGTTACGTCGATCAACATAGGTTCACATCCTTGCGATTATATTGGAACCTTCGAAACGTCGGCCCCTATACAATGTGTCTCAATTCTGGCGTAAGCCACGAAAGCGTATTACGGCAGGTCATGCTTACGTAGGATATCATGACGTGAAATTACAAATTCATCTCGTGTCAAAAATACCACTCTACGCACCAGTTTTCACTTCAAAAAAAGTAAGTACATGGAATTTACGATCCCATCAGCTAATAGACACTTAGAATCGTATAAAACAAATTCAGAGGCAATAACAATTATTATTATAGATTTTTATAGCTTAAACTCATCTAATGTGAAATGACGATGTGGTCTCAGATGGTAAACACGCTAACCTACAGTGGGACTTGCTCTCCAGTGCATCTTCTGAAACACACTTAAAGGTACTTGGTGCTTGTTTTTTTAAATCGGGGACATTTGCAGCCAGGACATGCTGAATTGTGCGCCATTATAGCAATGCCATGGCATAATTTTGATATTTACTAACGTTTAATTTCCTTTTCTATGTTATACATATTTTTTAAAAGCTCTAGTTTAAAACTCAATCACTATTATAGTTTCCGTATATTTGTTACAATAAATATATTTTCTTTATTTTTCTTCAAAGTTGTTCTGCTAAAACCAATTCCTTAAAAATCATTCTTTTAATAATGTTAGATAAATAAAGTCAAGCTTAGGAGGTTACTGTTACACATAATAATAAATTTAAACTTTTTGTTTTTAAATAAAAGCTGAAAATAATATAACTAAAAATAATATAACCGAGTAAGTTAAAGCCAAACTAGATTCTTATTATAAAACAGGTCTTTAACAATGTAACAGCCTCAAACAAGTTACATCTGTCTAAATAATTATACAATCATGATATAATTACAGAGTTTTAGCACCTGCCTTCATTTACATTCGGACAAGGGTATTATATATATATCACTTTATTATTAATATTTGGGTTATTGTCTAAACGAAATCTCACATGATTATGGGTTAAACCAAGAAAGGCCTTATACATGGACCCTCGCATGGTAGACAACTTTTCTTTGAGAAAATGCAGATTATATACAAATTTTCAACTTGGAGATTTGAATAAGCGAGATGAATACTAAAAAGTACATTTACATGAATAATCTGATAGTGAAGGAGTTCTATATATAAAAAAGCTAGTTTGAACCACTTTGGAATCAACTAAATATTTTTTTTTATGCGATTGGAGGTAAACAAACTTGCGGTTCACGTGATGGAAAGTGATCGCCGCCGCCATGGTAGGCTCTTTTTCAAAAGTAGGCTCTTTTGTTGAAGATTTATAAGTTTTACAATATTGGTCCGGAAATGCCACCGCTGGGAGTTCACTCTAGAGAACCGGCGTACGTGGACAAAACGCACGCGAAAATAACACAGTAGACGACTTCCAACCATCAAGATGACATGAATGAAATATTAATTTGTGGCGAGTCATTCGGTAATAGAATTTAGTAACAATTATCAATAGGAACACTCTCTGTAGTAAATTTTATGACACAACGTCCATACGAAATGCAAAAGGGTCGAGAGCCTCAAAGAAAGCACCTAATCGTAACCTTAATCATCGTATGATAAAAAATAACTTGAATCTTATCTACGAATTTTCAATTAAATAAAAAAAAAACAATATTATTTTAATAATAATGATGTCCGTAGACCAATAACATTCGTTATTTGAAATAAGTTGGCTTGTTAACGGTATGAATTAAGTAGACAACGGTGCGATTGCAAAACTCAAGTACGGTCTAAGTGATGAGAGAACGAATTTATTTTAGAAGTGGTATTGTAAAATATTTCAGTCACGAAAGGTGCAGCTGTTGTGACATGTAACATTTAAAAGTAATTACCAATCAAACGGAAATATGTAAATGGATGTTATTCATAACGAACTGGATTGTAACAATGACATAATTTGGAGTTTTTGACGGGATCTTGCAATGTCGTGTAGTGGCTTTTATATTTTCTTTATAATCTAGTGTTATTTCGCTCTATACTTTGTAATATTGGTGGTGTTTTACGTAATATAGTTTAGTTATTGTGACAAGTGAAGTGAATGGGAAATAATACCACGGAGCATGGATTCTGATTGCTACAAAAACTCCCTGGAAAGTTCTAACGAGTTGACCACTTGTTAGTATCTGAAATTATCGCAAGAAACTTCAATGCAGTAATAATCTCCTAGAAGATTGGTTGCCAAAAATAAAGCAAGTAAGTAAAAACATATGTAGGTTCGGCACAACCTATTTTCCCCTCCCAATCTCCCCCGTCAAAAGTCATCTTGGTATTCACAACTTTCATATATCATTTTTTACACAATCCATCCACACTTTTTTATATCCGTCCACCTTGATACTCAATAGTTTTCCTGTTGCATAACTTTCATCTCTTCTCACAGTATGCCTGTATCAATCTCATTAATCATACTAAGCTATTTGTTATGTTTGTATAAACCTCTTTGTCGAATAAAAAATTTAAAAAAAAAATGGTTTTCTGTAAAGTCGGTTTATGGACGATAATTTTACGTGATAACGACTCGGACGCATCGGCCGATGGAGTGGAAGAGAGATAGATGTGTCACAAGCCGAAGGCTTAGGCCGATCGCACCTCTCTATCGCTTGTTCCCAGCTCTCGCTTACACTCTCGGCTCAGGCGGAACGTGATAATGAGTCATGGTTTTCATGCGTGCAGCCGGCGTTTTTCGATTTATAAGACGTTATCACGTCAAAAAAAGGAAAATATGATTAAATTTAGGTATAATAAGAAATGAGTATAGTTATCAATACTAATCTTTTGTCAATGTTTAGCACGCTACCGCTTATGTTTGAGCCGAATCCTTAAATAATACAGATAATTAGATAGGCACCGATTGCAAACTGCTTGCGATACTAGACGCAACAATTTTAGCCTATAAAATCTAAGGTCAGTTTGAATTAACAAGAAATCAAGATGAAATTAAATAATAAATCAGATTGCTATTGTTGCAATAGATGTAATAATTATTCCGGACCACAGTGAGTAGTAGAGTATGAATAGATGTTTTTTTTTAAATTTTGCACCAGATAAACGTTGGCCATTGTCAACATTTTATTTTTATATATCATAACACCACCTAATGTTAGTTTTCTAATAAATTGAATAGTATAAAAATCTTCTTCATGAAAGAGAAGTGTCAAGTGTATGGAGAAATAGTATTGCACATTCTTAATCAATCCTAATTAAAATTATAATCGTGAAAGTGAGTTTGTATACTTGTGACTGTAAGCTTGAGCGCCATGTGAAGCGGGTTTTGGTATCAAAATGATATTATAGAGTGGATATCACAACGATGGTGATGTCTGGAATTGACATTTTTCTAGGATTAGGATTCGGTTAACTTTTTAAAAGCTCTTTCAACGTTTTAGTACCTTTGGTTGATTGATGTTACTCGCGTTCGCAGGTAGTCCGGTGAAGCTGTTAAGACCTTGCTTAGTCAATAGCGTAGTCGGTTCGAAAAAAAAAAAATCGCGTTCGCAGGAAGTGTCTCATTCCTCTGCACGTGTTCCCCGGGTGCTGCTAAAGAGAAAAAATTTTTGGTTGCAGCACTGTTACACATAAATAGAATCTCACATCGACAAATAGAGTAAACGATCAATCGACGATAGTTAAAGATGGATATTTTTTTAGCGATACGATTAAATGAATAAATTTGATTTGAAATTTCCGCCTGTACAAACTCATCCGTATTCTAAGTAAAATGGAAATTAGTTGGACTAAAGTCTAATGAATATAGTTAATGTCGAGTAGTCTCCTGTCGTAATTCGTGTGGTTTTGAGACGGTATGATGACGAGTGATGTCGTGACGAAGGAGTGAATTACAATAACTAACTGTGTCTATTTGGCAGTGAGCTTTTCCATTATAATTTATGATTAATACGAAAACCAGATTCATGTTAATGGTTTCAATTTACAAATTAAGGGGATTATAAATTATTTAGAAATTAAAAATCACAATTGTTCCATTGATTTGAGTTTTCACTCCTGCCGGAAGTTCCTATGTCTGTCTCGACTTTTTTTATTTATTTCAGGGTTGTACAACGGTATGCCTGCAGATCACAATTTGGACAGCGGATGATTTATAAAACACCCCACGCATGCAAGTCAGAAGTTTTTGTACAAGTTTTAAAAATAACAAAAATATTCACTGTCGGTAACCCGCGAATGATGTCTGAATCATCTATATGGCCCCATTGGTAAAAAAGTTGGGCAACCTTGACTTATATGTATAAATAATACCTATATAGGTACATCTTAACTATTCATCCGAATATGTTATCTATACATATAATAAGAATGTAAATATAAAGTGTCTCTACTTTTTATATTTTTGTGAAAAAAACTATTGCAGGTGCCTTGGAATAAGTAATAGAATATATTTCAATCATTTTTAGAAATGTCTGTCTGTTAGTTTGTACACGTATCACTGATAAAGTACTGCGTTCACGATAAAAACAATAAAATCATAAAGCGTATCCTCAATAACATTCAGTCTTGGTTTCATTAAAATTGGCTCGCTCTATCAAAAGTTATTGTAATTTTAATGACGACGCGATTCAAGTACGAGATTATCTAAATGGATATAACACTTAATGCATTCAGATGGTTTTATTTGTCACTTTTATCTACATTAGGTTACACGAGGACGAAGTCGCGGGCATAGCAAGTTTGATTCGTAATTTTATTTTATATTAATTATTTTTTTATATTATCTGTGGAATTACACTATATTATTTGCGATGTACAACTTCTGAAAATGGATTTAAAAGTAATATAAATATACAATTCACACGTATATCAATGTATATATTGAGTCATTCGTGTCACAGGAGACATCGCAATAAGGTTGGCTAATTTATTTTCTCATTGTGAAGGAATCGAGAAACCATTCAACCGTTTGCGCCCGCGCACCTTATTAATTCATCTACATTTAAAACTGTGGTAGACTGTTACATAAGAAAATGAAAGAAAAATCCGCGACAATGTATACTTCGTCTTCACATGTGTACAGGTTTAAATCTTGTGATGGAATTGTATTGTATTTGTGTTGTATCAGTGACAGGTCGCTGATTCGATCTCCGTTCAGGATAAATTATGACATCACAAACATGATTCTTTTGTATCTACTCGTAAGTGTATAATCATAATATACTAATGGGCGCCCATTGGTCAACATTCGACCATAATTCATTGATTTTTTAAAGTTTGAACTTTACTCGGGTTCTTTTGTCAAAGAGTATTATACTTCTATTATCAAAGGTTTTCATCATGGCTACTCAGTTATTTACCACTTTTTTAAATTGTATAAACATAAAAAGCGGTTACATAAGGTGATAAGGCTCTCAAATTCTTATTAAAGATAACTTTACGAAAATAAAGAAATTAAAAGAATGAACCCAATTTCAAAATTTCCTTTCTTGTAGTGACATTAGCAAAATTTTGACATTTTAATATTAATAAAGATTAAAGAGAATAAGGTATATTTCAATGGTTTTATACATTTATTAAATAATATATATTTAATTAATTACATTTATTAATTATGATTATTTACTACATATCAAATATTTATGTACTAGTATATGGTATGGATTTAAATATTATATTATATATTTAAAATTATTATATTATTGTAAAATTAATCTGTTATTTGACCAGTTAAACTCAAAGAGCATGTCAGGTATGGAACGTAAGTCGTGTTATAAATATTATAATAACAGTTATATGTTATAATATCATTGTTGAATGTAGAATGAAAAAGGGTAATTGGAACGTAAGAGTAAAATAATACATACAGTCGAGCATTGCAACCTCCTTTACAACCTTTTTTGAAGTCCTTTATTGACAGATGTCAAAATGTCTTTTTTATTTACATGTGTGTATATGTTGTGTAAAATTGAAGCAGTAGTGTGAGTAATGCATATTTTAATTAATTTAATGTACTTCTAATGCATTTTATATAAAATAAATAGCTTTCTGCACTTCTCCTCCATATAAACTTTAACTATGCCAAATTTCACGTTCATCCGTTCGCCCAATTCCGTTAAAAAGGTATACAAAGTTTAGGCTTCACGTATTAATATATATGATGATGCTAGCTGTGCCCGCGACTTCGTCCGCGTGGAACCTAATGTAAAAAACAGTGACTTATAAAATCATCTGAATATATTCCGTGTTATCACAAAAAATACATACGTGTTGAATACTTGCTTTAAAAAAATTTGATTACAAAAGAGTATCTTGCCCTTTACAGACGGATTACCCTTGTTTACAGACCGACATCATTTAAATCTAAATATGCTGTAACACTTGTCTAAGTTGACAGTTCTTATTTTGTTATTTGTGATTTATGTATGTATTTCTATTTGCCGGCGAAAGATGTTTCGTAATATATTATGAATTTCCTGGGTATAATTTGGAAGAAATATATAAATTACTCAATTTTAGAGATTCACAAGTAAATCATAACTACTACTATATGTCACTATTGATATTTGTTAATGTATTTCACAATTTATTTATCTGGCTTTATTCTGTTATTCTATATCACGCACTTTCACGTAATATATTAATATTATAAATTGCTTATTATAATAATTACACCCATTTGTTTTAACTAATATGTCACAGTAATAATAACCAATTTAACATACAATAAGTAAATTTTCTTAATGAAAATGTGAACAAAACTATTATTAATCAATTGAAATTGTTCGCAATATATCTGTATGTAATTGAACGTTTTTTATTTTTAATTGAATTGAACGAATGTTATTCAGAGTTGCTAGCATAAAAATCTTACACCAGATGTTTACCTAAAGACCGCTAAGACACGCTTTTGTAATAAAGTATTTCAAATATGTCTTCAACTAGGTTTAAAATTTTAGGCTCTGCTTAGCAAGATTCGTGTTAAACCCGTGTTCATTTTGTTTTTGTTATAAGACCGATTAAATCCATTTACTTATCTATTTTCCTCTCGTACTTAAGTCGCGTTGTCATTAAAATTAAAATAACTTTTAATAGAATGAACCGATTTCACTAAATGTTATCAGCGGCTCAAGCCTAGGTCCGTTCCCTCGGCGTGGAGCCCTTGAGTGCGCTGCTCGCGCGATACACTCACACAAAATCTTACATCACTGCGACAACATTACACATATCACCTCCACACACCTGCACGCATACACGCTTACACATGCAGGTGGAAGGGTTTTATTTTTTCCCTTATCAAACTGAAATAGTTTAGAAAATTATCCGATACGAAATATATATAAGAGTTGTTGAGCTATGTATGCCTGGTTCACATATATGTTTCAACAACTCGGCTCCCTGCGTGCTATCCGGTGCAGGTACCAACCGAAGCAACCCTTCCCGGTCAGCACCTGCACCAGACGGAACGTCAGGGAGCCCCATCCTCTATTACACCAATCCGGCAGGACCGGGCGGGCCGCGGCGGTCGTGGATAGGATATTGGCAACAGATTTTCAACTTGAGGGTGGTGTCTAGTGGGTGAAGGACTTAAAAAAAACTCTACCATCATACTATGGTTTCATCATGGTGTTTTCCTTCACTGGAAGCTTCGACTCAGGATTCGAACCTACGTCCATTGAAGATTTTTTTTAAATATATTATTTGAGGCAAACGAACAGGCGAGTCACCTGATGTTAAGTGATCACCGCCATCCATAGACATTAGCAACACCAGGGGAGTCGCAAGTGCGTTGCCAGCCTTTGTTTGGGGGAAGGGTGCGGAGAGTGGGAGGGGGAGGGGAGGGGGAGAAGAGAGGGAAGAGGAGGTGGGCCTTCGGCGCTCTCACTGACCGAACAGAACGCAACAATGCAAGCACTGTTACTTCACGTCGATTTTCTGTGGGTCGGGTGGTACTACCCCGGACGAGCCGACCCATTCATGCTGAAATCAACGCTTCAAAAGTTTACAAAACATATTAACAGTTTTGAAAATTTCATCAAGATTTGTTGCGTAGTTTTAGTGTGAAAGAGAAACAAAGGTCCGCCTGTCTCCACAAATTTTCTTGTTTATAATTGTGATAGAAAAATATGGAATGAAAATTAACAAGGCGTGCTTTTAAGAATTAGATGATAATTATAGTCGTATTATATAATTAGTATGCGTAAAACTTTTGTTCCAATACTTCACATCCTCATGCGTCAATAGAAATATGTACGGAATTCCGAATCGATATTTCGAATCGATATTCCGGAACGGAATTCCGTATGTATGTGGCTCCCTTAAAATGTCAATACCAGTACAACGTTATTCAAGGATTATCCATTATGAATTCCCTGGTGAGGTTTTATCGTGAACACAGTACCGTTAACAGTGATGCGTGTTCAAACAAACAGACAGACATTTCTAAAAATGATTGAAATGTATTTTATTACTTATTCCAAGACTCCTGCAACGATGTTTTTCATAAAAATCTAAAAAGTACAGACACGTGAGATTTACATTTTTATTATTTTTATACAGTATATTAATTATTCAAATATGTGGTGGGATACATAAGCTCAATATAAAAAAAATATCAATATTAAATGTACACAGGCCGCTACAGCCGCTATTTTCGCGGCTTGCTATTCTAACTCAAGCGCAATACGTCACAAGAATGTGACGCGAGCCCATAAGTTATTCATCAACCAAAAATTTGCTCAACGCGGCTAAAATATTTTACACTTAAAAAATCGCTATTAATTTTGTTTTCCAGGCAGACCTATATCATCCTATTTCTATCTATTTCTCGATAAATGAGCTATCTAAAACTAAAATTTTTTTATCAAATCTGACTATAATTTCCATACATTTCCCCCTACAACCTCACAAACATGTAATAGGTGGCAAACGAACAGGTGGGTCACCTGATGTTAAGTGATCACCACCGTACATGGACACCAATAACACCAGAGGAGTCGCAAGTGCGTTTGTCACCATTTGGGGGAAGGGTTAGGGGAGGGAGTGGGAGAGGAGCGAGGAGAGGGAGGGGAGGTGGGCCTCCGGCGCTCTCACTGACCGAACGAAACGCAACAATGCAAGCACTGTTACTTCACGTCGGTTTTCTATGAGAGGGTGGTACTACCCCGGGCGAGCCGACCCATTCATGCTGAAACCAGTAATAGTTTCAGCGTGGCTCTACCACCATTAAACTTTACCTCTTTATAGTAATACTTTTATTAATAGTTGTACATTTAATGTATTGAATTTAAGAACTGGTAAATCGTAAATATTTACATTTATGACAATACTAAAACTGTTATTTATACCTATATATACGTATATATCATATATTTAATTATGTAATTAAACTTGACGGTAGTATAGATCTGGGTAATGGCATTGAATTAATATTATAATCCATTGCACACTTAATTTAGGCCAAACCTTTTATTATTTTTAATTTTAACGCTATCTAAAGGAATTACGACGCTTACCGTCGATAAGAAAAGGAAATGGGGGTGTTAGAATTTATTTAATAGCGGAGTAAACGTGTTAGTATATAGATTTGTAAGATAAATTATATAAATGAAATAAGGAAGCTCGTTATTGGAAAGAATATTTAAGGTAGCGATAGTAAATCTTTGCGAAATTGGGTAAGAAAAGAAAATTGCGGTCACCCCTCTCTTCCTATTTATTGCTAATCCGAATATCTTTGTGTGATAATAACAAAATTAAAAAAAAAATAGGTGAGCCGTGGATTGGTATGTGGGCAGTGGAGGTGAGAGTTTATACAAGAGTCGTTACGTTTCATAAGATTTTAAGGGTTTTTCTTTTAAAGATCTTCAACTTGTATATGTCATATTTGAAGATCATAAAAAAACGAGTAATATCATAAGCAGTAAAATTTTTACTTCGTTTACGGTGTATAAAAACTAGAAATGTTTCTTCTAATCTTTATATATAAATTTCTTCTGTGCGTGTGTATGTCACTGAACTCCTCCTAAACAGTTGGACCGATTTTAATAAAACTTTGTCTGCGTGTTCCAGTGGATCCGAGAATGGTATAGATTCACCATTGGTCTCGGTAGGTGGCGTTGCGGTTGACTTTTAGGGTTTTTTTTATTATCAAGGCAGGTCAACGTCCGCCAGGTCTGCTAGTACATTATAGATTTATTAGGTATAGGTCGTTTGACCACAATTTTATGTGATGTTAAATCACGACGTGGTCTTAAATGGAAGACACGTTAAACCTAGTGGTGGCTGGCTCCCAAGCACAGCTGCCGGAACGCATCAATAGGTGCTTGGTGACGGATTTTCAACTTGAAGACCCTACCATGCTGTGGATTCACCACGATCTTATCCTTGAACGGAAGCTCCGATTCAGTTGCAAGGATTGGAACCTACATCCATTGACACGCTATAAACTAAGCCTTTCCCTTCTCTTCTCCTCCCTTTCACAACAGAACCATATGCGAACGTTTTCGAACACACAGCTTTACGGTAACTTCCATCTAAGCACAAACAAAACAGTTCGATATGTAATGTCTTTATTTGGGGTGTAAAGGGTGTCGAATAACATCGAAGACTTGAGACATCCAAGCCAACCTCACCTGCACGTGGTTGCTCCTGCT